>JAVQKC010154035.1:0-11831 GCA_036025475.1 Philypnodon macrostomus
CCTCTGTGGGCTGTATTATAAGGGTTTAAAATGAGACTCTGAGACCCTCTGTGGGCTGTATTATAAGGGTTTAAAATGAGACTCTGAGACCCTCTGTGGGCTGTATTATAAGGGTTTTGTTTTAGAAAGCAGGGTCACACTCTTCCAGAGGACAGGATCGCTCTGATTGGTTGAAACATTGTTTATTTTTCAAGAACTAGAATCTATCTGTGAGGGAGCTGATGTTTTATTTCCAAATGTACAGCTTATTCACAGCAAAAAAAAAAACACAACTTAAGAACGTTGCTCGTTATTCTGATCCTGGTTTGTGTGAGACCGAAAAGGAGAGGAGATTAGATTATTCTACCGTTTTTTAAAACTTTTTTTTTTCTTGCACAAAATCAGTGCCAGTATCTTGCAGTAAAATGTATTTGTGTTGTAGGTGCTGGAGGAGGAGTGTCTGGCAGAGAATGCTCAGAGGATGGGTGAGATCCTCAGGTCTGAACTCAGTAAACTGCCCAAAGACATCGTGACCACAGTGAGAGGGAAAGGTCTGCTCAACGCTATCGTCATCAAGGAGACCAAAGGTAATGGGGCTTGTGTTATTTAGCTTTTTCCTAGAACTAAGTTACATGAGGACAGTAGGCCCGATGTCCAAAGACCATCTGTAAAGAACACTAGAGCCTCCATGTGGTCCTATTTGACACTCAGTTCAAATTGAGGATGGCATAGTCCGATTTAATGTTTCTTTAGAAGCCAGGGGAGGGACTAAAGATTACCAGAATCAGAAAAAGCACTTTTTATTTTTCCACAACCAACCAAGCAATGTGGGTTGTCTTGCACAGATACACAACAACAGTATACGCTCGGGACAACAGATTTAACTAAACTAACTAATAATATTAATTCTATTCACATGGTTTTTGTAATTGAGTTCTAACTATTGCAAAAAAGACAAACTCTAAACATGTTATTGTCTTCAATACAGTCTGTTCAGTGCCTCACTATATCTCACCATATCCCACTCACCTCCATTTTTAGGCTACGATGCCTGGAAGGTGTGCCTGCGTCTCCGGGACAACGGTCTTTTGGCCAAACCCACTCACGGCGACATCATCCGCTTCGCCCCGCCCCTCATCATCAGTGAACCAGAGCTGCAGAACTGTGTGGACATCATCCAACGGACCATCATGTCCTTCTAAAGTCACCACCAAAATATATACAAGTCCACCTCATTTAGGACACGAACAAGAACAAGCTGCTGTAGCAAACTCAAAGTGTGAAGCTTAATCAGAATGTATAGTTGCAAAACATACAGTTAGGTCTGCACAATTAATTGCGATTTAATCAAAATTTGAATTTGTCACAATTAGCAAACGCAGGCTGCAGTTTTTTAGGCAATATATTTTCAGCACAAAACAAAATCGAAGTGAACGCCTGCTTCCCTTGTAGGTTTAATTCTTGTGGAAGTTTAACAGTTAATATTTTATTTTTTGTCTTTGTGTTAATGCTCCCAGACAGGTTTAAAATGTCCCGTGAACTGAATCTCTTTTCTAAAAATTTTTTATCTCAAATCTAAACAATTGCTATATTTGTGATAAAAATCACAAATAGATTTTTAAAATCTTTTTAATTGTGCAACCCTAATACAAATTCAATATTTTAACTTCCAAAGCTGTGATGTTACCACTACATTTTTGATTGAGACATTTTACTAGTTGAATAGTTATTTTACCAGTTTGATCAACATACCTGCTGTATTTGGTTAATACGTGTTCCAAATCGCTGATCTGCTAATATCAGTATATATAATATTTACTGCTGTGAGATCCTTGGGAAGCACTTGTTGCAGCTCCTAAACAGAAATCTAAAAGCACTAAACAGGACTAAACCAGGTCTAAACATTAACATCTCAAACTGTCTCAAATCTTTAGCTGCAAAAGACTTAAGAGTACCACCAGTGGGATCCCGTACCATAGCTTGAGAACCACTGTTTTTGACCAACAGCTTTTTTTTTTATTTTTTTTTTTACAATGGCCAGGTTTGTGCTCAAATATCTTATTAATACATTTTTATCAGATATTCAAAACCAATAAAATGACTAGTATGCTTTTTGTGCCTTTAAAAATTCCCTAAACTCCTCACATGTGATGTTATTGTAGTTTTGTTGCACTAGTATAATCAGGGGTGTAAGGCTGGGATCGTGGCGCCAGTGTGAATTTTTATAGTCCCTGGTCCTGATCCTGGTTTAGGCCTTGTTTAGTCTTTATTTTGACTTTTTAGCACTGGTGTAGGCCTTGCTTAGTCCTGATCTTTACCTGGTTTATTCCTGATTTAGTCCTAGTTTTCATCCAAGTTTAGACATGTTTGATTCCGGTGGAATTTCTTATTTGCTATTTTTTGACCTGGTTTAGTCCTGGTTAATCCCTGGCCCCTTCACCTCTTAAAGCTGACATTTATAACCTGTTTATAACCTGCTGTACCACTGAAATGTCCACGTTATCTGTGTTATTTTGGTTTAAATCTGTACAGAGAAAATATTTTATCTGTTAAAACGTAAAAAAGAGAAAAAAAAACATAAAAATGTTTTGCCGAAGAGAAATGTTACAAACCAATGTTCAAATAAATTATTGTAGTTGCATTTTACTGGGTCCATGTCGTCAATGATCCTTGTTGTGGGTGCCTGGAGCCTATCCCAGAAACTATGAGCCTGAGGTGGGGGGCAACATTGGACAATGGCCAGTTAGTCTCAGGGCTGACATAGAGACACACACTGACTGACAACCATTCCCTCTCCCATTCATTCATTTTAGGGAATTTTTCAGTTCGCCTGTACATGTGTGTTTAGATGTTGGAAGGAAGAGGAGAGAACCTACAGCAACAGGGAAGTCATGCAGACTCCTCCCGAGGTCAGAGTTAGTGGCTATTGACTAGTATGTTTGACAAGCAGCTTCACGGGATGCAAAGTTAAATTACACGTCTTTTATTGAAAGATGAAACTCTTATTTTGTTGTTTTTACAAAAGCTGAATATGTAAGAAATAGCGATACAATGTTTATTTTGTTAAACATGCATTAATTTTAAAATACACTCACTGGCCCCTTTATTAGGTTGACCATGTATCTAAAGTGACCCTGGTGTTTTGCTGCCGCTCTAAGAAATGAGCTCTGAGTGTTGTTATTAAATTACAGATAGAAGTATTAGTTTTCACAAAAGGCAATCAGATTTAATCAAATTTAAGTAAGTAACAATTGTATTTTTAGATTTAGTTTTAGGATTAATAATGCATTTGATTTGATATGACGTAAAACTATTATTTAAATCCAACACACACAATGTTAACATTGCAGCATGTGCAGCTCTGCTCTCCTCGACGGACCTTGAGAAACTGCTGTGGCAGTGGTGCAATGGGTAAGCACTCGGCCTTCAAACAAAGGGTGTTATATAGTAAACAGTATACGTAAAACAGTATAGATATAGTCGAGAAAATGTAAATCATAAGACTGTGATGGCGTCATATTTACAAATTGAACTTTAGCAAAATGGAGTAGCAATATGGCTGCTGTTTTCAATTTGTTTTTATCACTGGCTTTTTTAAAAGGTATTTGTTTTTACTTCTGCAATGCTTCTGTGTTATGGAGCCATAGTGTACAGTCTTGACCCAAAGGCTTGAAGCAGGATGTTATGAAAGTAGAAAGTCCATCATCTCAGTCAGAGAGTGGAAGATGTTGATCCATATGTCTGGAAAGATGAATGGGTGTGAGCTATAATGATAATATAATAAACAAATCTCCAAAGATCTCTCCTGCTGTCCAGGTATGTAGAGCCATTAAATACAGAGTACACAAAGTTAAAGGGTTCTTTTGCATTTTTTGACATTTTTCTTCCTTGACTTGCCTCATTTCATGCTCCATTTGATTTGTAAATCTGAAAAGCGAAATATTGTATTTCAAGTGAAAAAACCATCTGTCTTCATTTAATTATTTGACTTTAGTCCCTCCACTGGCCTCTACAGTCCAAACAAAAATTATTGCCAACATGTTAATAAAATTCCCCAAAAACCAACAAATAATGCCACTTAAAATGTTGAAAATACTTAAAGTTGCAGTACCTGATTTTGTGCAGGAAAATAACTAAAACATCTGTGCTTAAAAGTTCGAATGACACGCCCCCTTTCCGCTTCCTCTCCTTCTCAACCCACTATCACGGTCTCACACAAACCAGGAAGTATCAGAATGACGAGCAGCGGTCTGGAGTTTGAACTAAAAAAACATTACTTGTGAATAAGCAGTGGATTTTTAAATAAAACATCAGCTCATATGATTCCTGATAGATTCTAGTTCTTGATAAATAAACAATGTTTTAACTAATCAGAGATCTCCTGTCCTGTGAGAGCATGTGAGTGTCCCTGCACTCTAAAACAAAAACCCTTATAATACAGCCCACAGAAGGTCTCAGAGTCTCATTTGTATTCTCACATGACTTCGGGTATGATGTACTATTGACTGGGTAATTCTTTTTGCTCAAATACGAAGTAAAAATATCAGGTACTGCAGCTTTAAAGAATAAACAATGGCTGGTGTTTATAAAAGTAGACCAATGAGCGGGGTCCATTGTGCAGCTTAGAACCATCTGGTGAGAACAAGACAGAAACAGACTTGTGGTTATAATCAGAGAATAATATTAACTTTCATGTTCACTGTCCAATGAGGCTAGTATACTTCAAATGTTTTAATAGCCACAGTTTTTATGTATATGAGAAAATCTAGTTTTGCATTTGTACTTTTGTTTGTGATGTAAGATCTATAATTTAAATATATGTCTAAAAACCCTTCATAGGGGGGTGGTATGTGTACCATGCAAAGTTGAATCCAGCTCACTGTTTGCTGAATGTCACTCCCCGCTCTTCTCCCCATTTTCCTTTCGCCAAACTGCCCTGTCAAAACAAAAACAAAAACAAAACAAAAAGTTGGCTAGTGACAAATAATCAATGTGTTACTAACTAGCATTTGGCTAGTATTAACATCAAGCCTTGGTTATAATTGTTTGGCAGAAACATAAAGACATAAAATTCTATAATGTGACCAGAGGTGGCTAGTATTGAGTTACATTTGCTCGGTTACATTTACTTAAGTAATAAATTGAGCTTTGAGTAGTTTTAGTGCTTCCTACTTTTAATTTCTAATCAAGAAATATGGACTACTGAACTGCTGCTGATTGGCTCCTGTTCACTACTGAATATACTCACGTCAGTGTCTTCAGTCGACTGTTAAGATTCTGCTGGTGTTCACACAGCTCCTCAACATCAGACTTCTGCAGGTAGTTGTAATCCAGATCCAGGTCTGTGAGATGTGACGGGTTGGACTTCAGAGCTGAGGCCAGAGAAGAACAGCTGGACTTTGACAGACGGCACCAGTTCAATCTGAGATAGTAGATGACAGATCACAAATATATTTATATTTATCTATGAGGGATTGGTTACAGCATGGGATGGATTAATACAGGTCACTTTGAAAATTGTAACACCTGAGAAGAGGAAATAAAAAATAAACTGACCTGAGGGTCTCCAGGCGACAGTTTGGGCTCTGCAGACCATCACACAACACCTCCATCTCTGAGCTTACCACTGTGTTATAACTCAGGTCCAAGTGTCTCAGGTGAGAAGGACTGGACTTCAAAGCTGATGCCACAACTTCAAGTTCAATCTTTGAGAGTCCACAAGCAGAAAGTCTGTGAAAACACATTAAATCAAGGGATTATTTTTTATTGCATATGAACTGTGTTGATGATGTCTGAGACCAACATCAGGACTTACACTGCCTTCCTGCAGTTCCTCACGACTGGGATCAGTCTCAGACGCCCTTTTGCAGATGTGTTGTACTTGTGTATGTTAAATTCATCCAAGACTTCCTCTGAGGTCTGCAGCATGTAGGCCAGAGCTGAGCACTCAATCTCAGAAAGCTCCACTGATGTGTCCCGTGACTTCAGGAAGTCCTGGACCTTCTGATGGACTGTGAGGTTATTCATCTCAGTTAGACAGTGGAAGATCTTGATGCTTGCATCTGGAGATATGCCATCAAGCTTCAAGTTCTTCAGGTTGTTAATGATTCTTTCTCTTGTCTCTGAGTGGATGTGAGATGGTCCAAGCAGAGCTTTCAGATGCCTCTGGTTAGACTCCGGAGTGAGGCCAAGAAGGAAGTGTACAAACATGTCCAGATGACCGTTTGGACTCTGGAGAGATTTCTCCAGAGCCTCTTTGAGGAACACATCGAGTGAGGAGTTTTGGTTCCAGCCTTTCAGAAACATCTTGAGATTGTTTTCCTTCTTGTTGCTGAAACAGTGGTGCACATAAACTGCAGCCAGACACTCCTGGATACTTGGATGGATGAAGCAGTAGGCTGATTTGTTGAAGATGATGCTCTCTGAAAATATCTCAGTACAAAGTCCTGAGTAAACCATGGCCTCGATCCAGACCAGACCCACCTGATCCAGGTCTTCTTGGTAGAACATGTTTCCTTTCTCTAGATGTTCAAAGGCGAGTCTCCCCAGCTTCAGAAGGACATCACAGTCGGCCGCTGTCAGCTGTTGATCACTCATATGTTGGTACTTGTACCTTTTCCTGTGAGTCTGGACCAAGATGAAGTTTGTGTATATGTAAGTGAGGGACAGGGCTCCACTCTGAGAAGTTGTCAACATCTGCTCCAGGACTTTAGCTGTTGTCCAGCAGAAGAGTGGGTTCTGACACATGCTGTATAGACTCTTGGATGACCTGATGTGGAAGAGGACTGTGTCACATTGCTCTTTATCTGTGAACCTCTTCCTGAAGTACTGCTCCTTCTGTTGGTCAGTGTCGAAGCCCTTGACCTCAGTGAACTTGTCCACAAACTGCACTGGGATCTGATTGGCTGCTGTTGGTCTGGAGGTGATCCATATAAGGGCAGAAGGAAGTAGAGTGCCTCTAATGAGATTTACCAACAGTACGTTGACTTCTTTCATCTGTGTGACCTCAGAGATGGCCTCACAGTTGAAGTCTAGGTTCAGTTTGCTCTCATCAAGGCCATCAAAGATTAACAGAACTTTACTGTGGGCCAGTGTCTCTGCTGTGAGCTTCTGTAGTGATGGACAGAAAGCCTTTATTACTTCCTGCAAACTGTGGCACCCAGTTCTGACCTGGTTCAACTGACTAAACGACAGAGGAACCACCACATCCACCACCTGGTTCTCTAAGCCCTGGACCCAGTCCTGAGAGAACTTCTGAACCATGAAGGTCTTTCCCATTCCAGCCTCTCCACTTGTCAGCACCACTCTGGGTGGCTTTTGTTCTGACAGTAAAGGTATAAAGATTTCAGGGAACTTTTCTGAAACCACCTGTCTGACCCCTTCACTGAGGCCCTCTGTGATGAAAGGCTCAGTGTAGATCTTCTTCAGAGATGTTTTACTTCCTGTTTCGATTCCTTCATTTACATTCTCATAGTCACCTGTAACATAAAATGTGCATATTTCAATGATTTATCATCTACGAGTGACTCAAATTAATTTTCGTCCTAAAGACTAAGACTAAAACTAAAACTCAGATGGCTGCCAAAAACAACACTGCGAGTGAGAATACAGATTCACACCAGAGACTGAAAGTCAAAACATCAGCAGCAGACCTCAACTCACTGTAAAGTACTCTTCTGACAAATGAGGCAGAGGCTACTGTGTAAACATCATCAGAAGGTCATCTAAACAGACCAAGTGATTTGAGTTTTATAGTCTTACTGTGAATGCTGCTGTGACCATGTGGTGTTCGTCCACACTGGGGACATGTTGGTGTTGAACCAGGTTGGTCTGAGGATGAAGAACTACAGTGTCTGCAGGACAGTGGGCTGCCACCTGGACTCTCTCTGTGGACATCAATATGTTTGTTAGTGCACAGACTGCTCCCGGTATTTGGACAAAGTATAACTTATTTAAAAAGCTACTCACTCTGGACTCTGTGAGTGGTCATCTCTAGATTCAGTCATTAAATATGGGGAGAGAGGCTCACTGCTGAGGGATCCTGCGTTTCTTCTGTGAGACTCTCTGAAAACATAAATTGTTGATTGTATGTGGGATCAAGAAATATATTCAATTGTAAATTAGTTATAGAATAAATATATACAATACCAAACTCCCAAAACGCTCTTTAAATAGAGGACTTTATATACCGTATTTTCCGCACTATAAGGCGCACTTAAAAACCTTTAATTTTCTCAAAAACCCACAGTGCGCCTTATAATCCGGAGCGCCTTATATATGGATTAATTCTAGTCGTGCTTACTAACCTCCAAGCGATTTTGTGTCACACGGCACTCAAGGCGCTCCGTCAAAATGTTTTGGTACGACTTTGGTAAACTACAAAGCTCCGGGAGTCAGGAGCGTCGCGGAGTAATAAATACTGGTACTATGCTTCACCGTAACAAAGGCAGGAATCATCACTGAACTGCCAGGTAACAGCAATGACACAGACTCGGATAATGACGAGGGGGATCCGGGCACGCTGGATGCTGTAATCGCCCAACTGTTCAACTCGGACACTGAAGATGAAGAATTTGAGGGATTTGTGGACGAGGAATAATTGTATCTTGCTGGTCTCAATCTAATAAAACTACCACGAAGCCCTTAAGAGTTACTTGACAACCTCTGAAAGGCTCACCAAACACAGAATGTTGAACTCTAAAAACAATTTGCTGATGTACGTCTTCTTCAGAACACCTCAACAGAGAGCAAGTACAAGAACTGCCTCTGGGGGTCATTGCAACATACCTGTGAGTGTGTGTTTCGGGCCTTTCGGCTTGTGTTTTTTTTGCAGAATTGTATAATGCGTTTTGCATCTATCGTGCAGGGGGACCTCCAGCCAGGCGTCCAATGCACTTTTTGACTTTATATAGACTTGATCTATTTTCTCTGTTCACATCTAATGTCAATGCAGCTTAGATCTGGTTTGTTTTGGACTTTTTACACCCTACTACCATCCCTGGAGGCTGATGGTGCCTTCCTTGTGGGTGAGTGGGGTGTAGGGTAACCAGACGTCGGAAAATTTTGGCACAGCGAGAATCAGCCAATCAGTCCATCCAGTTATTCTGAGGAGTCTTTTGGAAGTACATGACAGACATGACATGATACATGTAAAGAAGCGGGGTTTAGTCCTCAAGGTAGAAATTCAAAGCAAGTGGCTTAGGCCACGTCAAGTTGAAGATAGCCTACTCACAGTTGATGAAGATTTTACAAGTGCTAGATGAAGGGCCACTGAAAGCAGCTGTTTTTCCCTTTAGTGAATGCGTGGTTGTATAACCAATGATAGGTAAATGCTAGTTTGTTGTTGATGATATTGTTTAAGTTTTGCTCTGATTGTGTGGCCGTTTGCAGTTGTTTTGCTCAAATCATATCTGTTGCACTTTACTTTGCTGAGAATTCAAATGGAAATCAACACAGTTATAATCTGATGCAATACATATTTGAGCAAATGTGTCCTTGACTTACTCCTGGTCCCACAGCCGCTCAGCTACAGGATCATTATTGAAGGATGGAGGGCGCCTCTTTGAATGGTCTCTTGAGTTTGTCGAGCTGCCACTGGACCGATATCTAGTTCGACCTCTGGGGTGGTCATTCTTCATAGATTTTCTGCATTTATAGTACAGTAAAAATCAGAATTGTGACTTCTGTACCAGTTGATCCAATTTTACAATTTTAGACTCACATTATCTTATGTAAAAAAAATAATAGCTGCAAATTAGCTGTATCGGTTGCATAAGAAACTGTAATGCTTTTTGGTCTTTCCTTATATAAACATAGAAATAAATAAAATCTACTATTTGGTAAACACACCAGGTAACCTGCACAAAACAGTTTAACCAATTTCTGTAGGTTTATTTAAATATTTGACTTTTCTTTTTATTTAATTTGAGTCAGAACTATATATTTATTAAATTTCAATTTACTATACAACAAAAATATGATGCATTTGTTCCTATTTGTTTGGCAAAATAGTTAGAAAAACATTATAATAAACCATAAATACAGTTAAATTAACATTTTATTAATAGTCTTTTAAGACTATTGCAATGTTGGCTCTGCTCAATTCCACTCCTCACTACAGGTGTTTGAATGAGGTATAGGCCTATCAGAGTCTGCAGGGCATGTAAGGTATAATGTACCACTGCAGTAGACACCGTTTTTGACCCACTTTTACTGTGGGTCACATAAAGCTGCTCTCACTAATTTAATGTTGCATTATCAATCTACCCAACTCACACTAAAGTTAAGCAAATGAATATACTTACTCTGTAGACCCCTGTGTGTTCGTACCTTATCTCTTGTCAGGTTAAACTACTGTTGCAGTCTTCCTCAGAAGCATGTCATGTCAGCTGGCTTTACCACATAGTGGTAGAGGACCAGGCACACATAGGTTTCTCCAGGTGACATGACACATCTCTACCTCTACACAGTCAGTAAATATATTTGTGAAAGACTTACTCCAGGTCCCGCAGCATCTCAGCTAAAGGATCTTTTTTGTGGAATGGAGGGATAGTCCTTATCAACTTCCTTAGGTTTCGTCTAGACCATTTGAACTTTTTAGGAGACTCAACACTGAAAACATAAACACATATTGTTTAGTACGACTGAGCAGCACATTGTATATTTGTTTTAGATTATTATTATAGTCTATGAGTACTTGTGTGTGTCAAGTGAAATTAAGAGCTGTGGCCAAATGGTAATTGCATGGTACAATGCTAACTGAATATGAGAAAATAAAGTGGTCTGATCAGCTGCTGGCTGTAAATAATCAATAATGTTTGTCCATGACTTACGCCAGGTCCTGCAGGTCATCATCAGAATCATCACTGAATAGAGGGTCGATCTGGTTTCCCCATTTTTCTCGAAACTGTTCCAGAAACTCTACCAGAAACTGTAAACTGAAAAAACATATGTATGTGTGTATGTGTGCTTGTATCATAATAAAGTGATCAGCTCTGGGGCCTCGGTCTATGGTGTGGGGCCTTGGTCTATGGTGTGGGGCCTCGGTCTATGGTGTGGGGCCTCGGTCTATGGTGTGGGGCCTCGGTCTATGGTGTGGGGCCTCGGCCTATGGTGTGGGGCCTCGGCCTATGGTGTGGGGCCTCGGCCTATGGTGTGGGGCCTCGGCCTATGGTGTGGGGCCTCAGTCTATTGTGGGGCCTCGGTCTATGGTGGGGGGCCTAGGGCCTATGGTGCAGGGCCTAGGTCTATGGTGAGACTCGTGGCCAGGTCTGGCTTACTCACTGCTGAAGTTATAGACTTATAACTTTGATTAAACCTCTGTAAACACAGAAAACAGGATACTGATACTCTAATGGCCATGTGAGGCAGAAGCCAGTACTAAGTAGTTAATCAAGTATCTGTACTTCTACTTCATCCTCCTTCCACCTCTGCCTAAATCCAAAACAAAGACCTGCTGCATTGTACTCACTGTTGAGCGGGACGTGACCTTGCTGGATGTAACCATACTGGTGGCTGTAGTGCTGGCTGTGGTTGTGACCATGGCGCAGAGCTGGGACCAGATATTATGTAATACAATTTGTATAGGTTAGGGCCTACATTATACATCTCAATATATTTTTACTAGAAAGCATTCATGCATTAAAAAGTGTCATGATGGTGTTGAGATGATGTAATTTTGTTCATAAATTACACTATAATGTCACACTCACCTCCTTGTGCTACCATTTCACAATGGACCTTTTCCAAATACTTTTACTTTCTGTTAACCTGAGGTCAGTGTTTCTCAAACTTTTTCAATCCAAGTGGCAGAGTCAGTCCTGCCTCGTGAGTTTGTGTGGGAGGCTGCCACT
>JAVQKC010154045.1:0-14129 GCA_036025475.1 Philypnodon macrostomus
AAATTTGGCAAAAACATTCTTCACAAACATCCAGACAAATCAAAAAAGTGATTAAGGTGCCCGTTGGTAACAGTTGTAGCAGACGTACGGGGCAGACGTACGGGGCAGACGTACGGGGAAGGCGTATGGGGCCGTTTCGCCGATATACACCTTGCTGTCGGGGACAACAGCACAGGCCTAGTTCAAAAAAAGTATCTTTAACAAATGAGTATACTTAACTGTGTTTTTGTCTTGGTGTTGTGCAGAGGGGAGAAGTACATGGGCCAGTGGCAGGAGCACCAGCGGCAGGGCACAGGGGTGGTGGTGACGCAGTTTGGCTTGTACTACGAAGGAGCTTTCAAGGACAACAAGATGATGGTGAGCTTGACTGGACGTCTCAAACCAAAGACGGGGGAAAATCATTCTGATGCTGATGTCTGTTTTAGGGCACAGGGATCTTGGTGTCCGAAGACGACACAACATTTGAAGGGGAATTCTCCGATGACTGGACCCTCAATGGAAAGGTGACTCCTAAAGTACTCAACACCAAGCTACATCCTTACCTAACCTTAGAGGCAAGGACTCTCTAGCCAATAATTCCCGCATGTCATAGTACATATTTATAAGTTGCTAATCAATAAAAATAAATAATTGCTAAAGACTGGGTTAGGAAGATTGTTTAGTAAAATCGAAATCGAAATCTCAATCTATTATCCCAGACAAGTGGCAACATTAGTCACAAAAAGTTTGGGGCATTTGTGAAGAATGATCATGCCACAGTGATATGACAATACTTAATGAAATAGGGTGATAGTAATTTAACTTTGATTGACTATATGAAAAAATCTCAATATTTGACATCACACAAATCGTGACACCAGAATGTGTGACATTTCTGATCAGGGCGTGCTAACCATGATTAACGGAGACTACCTGGAGGCATCCTTTCATGGAGAATGGGGCTTAGGCATCAAGGTGACGGGCTCCTACTTCAAACCACACCTGTTTGACACAGACAAGGACAAGAGCAGCTCAGTGTAAGGTCTCATGTTGTTTCGTTCTTTCAGTCCGCATAGACGTTTCTGGATGCCTTTTTACTCCGTGTGTTATGCTGCAGGAAGCTTTGCCGCCTGTGTGTGCGTGCGGAGGACAAGTGGCAGGCCGTGTTCCAGGAGTGTTGGACCGAGCTGGGCTGTGCTGTCCCGGGACAAGGAGACACCACCACTGCCTGGGACAACATCGCTGTGGCTCTAACCAACAGTCGACATCATGTTCAGGACAGGTATGGTCTCACAATGATTATAATAAAATAGATAATACAAATATTATAATAATGACTTCTAAAAAAAAGTTAGAGGAAATATATCAGATTTTTTGTCTAAGCACACTGAAAAATGTTAATGATAAATAATAATAAAAATTTGCATCATTGCCCCATTTTGCCACAAGAGGCCCAAATGATTGCTTAACAAAATATTTACAGAGGTGTGAGTAGGGTTTATGGGATTTTAATCAAGTAAGACTGTGACTGTGACTCTAGCCCCTGCCAAACATTTTCACATTAACACATTTATACATAGGCAGTGTGTTTTGACCAACAGCAGAATGATCTTGTTAGGACAGAACTCAAAACGCCAACCTCTGCTTTGTGTTCTGAACAGTCCGCAGATGTTGCCTCGCAGCCACAGCAGAACCCTGGATGTTTTGGAGGTGATCCCAAAGCATGATGGTCCTATGTGCCTGGAGCGGTACCACACCATTCGCCAGTATCTCGTCAAGGTGAGCCCCTCCTCATCCCCAACACTGGCATGCACACACCTTCTCACACTGTCCCCTATGCGTTAGGCCTGCGACACCCCCCTGCACCCTCTGGGCCGTCTGCTGGAAGCCCTGGTGGCTGTCTACAGAATGACTTATGTGGGAGTGGGAGCCAATAGGAGACTGCTGCCTCAAGCTGTGAATGAGATCAAGTCCTACCTCAGCCGTATCTTTCAAATTATCAGGTAATATTCACTTAATATTTTCAGTCAGTTTAGATGTGACAGATGGCAATACATTTTTGATTTGTCTGTAGGTTTCTTTTCCCTGAGCTTCCAGAGGAGGGTGGGCTTATTCCTGACTCCAGCAATGAGCACAAGGAGAAGGAAGTTTTAACGGACAGCCCCCAGTCCCCCAAACCTGTGTATGTATCCGTCTGTGTCGTAGAGAGAATGTGGCCAAAAGTGTTGTTTTTCACAAAGTTTCACTTAAATGATCCCAGGATGCTTTACTGTTGCCCCACACATTTTTGCAAATCATTTTTTAAAGACATTTTTTATTTTATTTTATCACTCTTGATAACTTTTGAGAGTGTATATATATCCCAAAAAACCCTAAATAAATCAAAATAAAAAAACAATACTCTCATTAATACTCTCAATACTTAATGGTATAGTCTGTAAGTTTACTAAAATAAGAACAAGTTTAAGTTAAAAATGCTTAAAATTGACTATATGGCCCTGTTCTATAAGTAGGTCGTCTGTAGAGGTCAGGGGAAGGACTAAAGTAAAACTCTAATACTATTGGTCAAAGTGCTACCCCTCAAACTCTGATTTGATGTTGTTGTAGAGGCCAGGTGAGGGACTAAAGTAAAATAATAATTACCACAGATGACCTCCTTTGCATCATTTTTTTTCTTTTTTACAAAACGTTGCTTCACCAAAAGTTTATGACCAGGCATAAAACAGTTTTAATTTATGATTCATAAAAACTTGGTCTGGTCCTAACCTCTATCTATGTTCAAATGCTTGTACATTTTAGTCTTTCCATCAAGATTCCATCTCTCTGGAACCTAGTGAAACATTAGTCTGAGTAGCCTGTGACTGAGGTGTGTGTGTGTGTGTGTGTGTGTGTGTGTGTCCAGGCGTGTGGTGAGCTGCTCTGCCCTGCTGCTACCCGTGCTCCTGCCCCGCCTCTACCCCCCTCTCTTCACTCTTTACGCTCTGGACAAGGAGAAGGAGGACGACGTGTACTGGGAGTGTGTGCTGAGGCTCAACAAGCAGGCCGACCTGGCACTGTTGGCCTTCCTGGGAGTGCAACAGTACGTCTCAACCCCACAGGAGCAGATTTAAACTCATTCTAATGTCCTTTGTTAAATGCATTTTTTCTTTTGTAGAAAGTTTTGGCCTGTTTCATTCGCTGACTCCACATCGGCACAAGGGCAGAGGACACAGGTATGCTTCTGTGTAGGTTTTAGACATTGCAATATCAGATATGGTTTTTGACAATACATAATCTCTCTTTCAGGTTCTGTCCAGTACTAAAGACGCCTGCTTTGCATCTGCAGTGGAAACGCTCCAGCAAATCAGGTAACACATTTAACATACACAAAAGTCTATCTCCACTCTCCACCAGAAAGGAGCTTATGATACGAACAGATAGAACAAGCTAATTTTTCAATACCAAAAACATGCACTAAACCGTGATCAGTAACCAGTAACCAGTGTCATGTTTCTGTTCCAGCACCACGTTTACCCCGTCAGACAAACTGCAGGTGATCCAGCTGACTTTTGAGGAGATCACCCAGGAAGTACAAGCTCTGCTCAGACAAGACTTCCTCTGGTCCATGGACGAACTGTTTCCCGTCTTCCTCTACGTCGTGCTGCGTGCTCGGTATATACTATTTGGCTATTTGGTATAGTTGATACTTTTTTGATAGTCAATTTGGGCCATTGTTGTTCCGTTTAGAATCAGAAACCTGGGATCAGAAGTCAGCCTGATTGAAGACTTGATGGACCCCTGTGTGCAACATGGAGAGCACGGAATCATGTTTACTACACTCAAAGTAATTCAACCTGACTTTATGAAAAAAGAATCTTAAAGGTGTAGTCTGTGGGTTTCCTAAAAAAAAAAGACCCTGACCCTGTAAACTCAATAGGTAGACAGTCATAACTTTAGTCCCTCCCCTGTCCTCTACAGCAACATCAAATCAGACTTTGTGGGTTACCACTTTGATCAAAAAAGTAGTTTACTTTTGTCCTTCCTCCCTGACCTCTACAGACTACAGACCACCTACTTTACATCATAGAACAGGGTCAGGTCAGGGAGTACAATGTCAGCATTTTTTTACTTTCTGTTAATAATTGAATTGTGCACTGACGCTATGTGTTTTGCGTTCAGGCCTGTTACTACCAGATCCAACACGAGAAGATCACGTAGGACCCACCGCAGCCCCGCCCACCACCAGTCCCGAGCCAATCGTATGGCCAGGTTTCGGCTTGACTGACATTTTCCTCGGCCCAATGAGAAACGAGGGGGGGGGGGACGGCCCATCTGCTGCTGTTGTGGAGATGAGACCACACATATGCACGTCCATACACCACACTAATCTTTGACCCCCTCCGCAAATACATTTACTATAGCAGTATTTCAACACTGTTTTTCCCACTGACTACCTATTAAAAGGACAATGACCTGGAACCACTTTGAACTCTGATATTTTCTTAAAAAGACAATTTGTACCACTGGACAGTTGACCACCTCCATTCGTGGTCAGATAAAGCTATTTCTTGGGTGACTAGATGTCCAACATTCACACAAATGAAGCTGTGTCCCATAACACTACATCTGAAGCTGACATCCTTCCATCTAGTGATTCTGACAAAAGTTAAAAAAAAAGTCATTATTACTGTTTTACTGTACTTTGTCCAACATGCTGCTCTTTTGTCCCACTTAAACATCCTTTACCTCCCACATTTGGTCAATTTATGATCTGGTCACCCTAACTCAATCTGGAGACAGAATACAGCCTGTATGATACTGTAAAATCAATATTAAATAAAAAAAAATATTAAAAAACAATTTCCTTTCTCTGTTTGTCCTGCATTTTCCCTAAAGTAGATCTGTCGGTGCAGTTCCAGCAGTGCCATCTGTTCATAAAAGAACATTTTAAAACCAGTTTAGCTCATAACTGCGTCACTAATTTACAAAAGGGCTTAGGGGGGGTTTGTGAGGATATATTGACATTATCACAAAAAGTGTCCCTGCTGTACTATTCATGTTGATACGCATTTAATTCTCAACTAGTTAGTGTATTTTCCTTTGGTTGACTCTAAGCTGATGTTGCTACAGCCTGTGAAAGCTAAAGATTTCAGACAATGGCCTGTATTGTTCATTTGATAAAAAGGCAATACATGATTTTGATGGATTTTGGTTGCTAATGCTAATTTGTTTTAGATGTGATTAGTAAAGTAACCAGTGGCGTAACATTGTATTCGAGGGACCCTGGGGACAGGATTTCAGAAGGGGCCCCCAAAAAGTAGAGCAATGAAGTTAGCAATGTTACTGAGTTCACATGTATTAATTACAAAATAGTCACAATCACAATTTGACGCAAAACCAACAGAAATTTCGATATGGATATATTATTATGAAATAATGGCACTGATAAACTGATGATTTTGTAGATTTAATTGTATCTCAAAATCATATATGCTTGGTTAATCTGGTGCAAAGTTGAACTACTGACCTCATTTATCCTATTTTTTTTTTAACCCCTAGGCTGAACACAAGTCTATCCTAGAAAGTAGGCTGTCTTTTTCCCCTCTCCTGTGTGTTGCTGAAAGAGTTAAGAAGATTTGTAGTGAGCTGTGCGGTAGAGGCAGTGGCAGCCGGTGAGGCAGGCCTGTGCTTCCGGACACACACGAGCCTCTCTTTCTCAGGATTAAGAGGATCGGGACAGATTACTCTCCAACAGATCTGCCATTTGTGCACCGCTCACTGGATCCCAGACCTGCAGAAAGGACCCCTGGAGCATCCTGGTTCAGGTAAGGGGCCCGCACACTGTCTGGACCAGGGCACTTTAAGGCTGTCATGATACCTTTATGTTTGCTGTCTGAGTAGAATCTTGCTCTCCTTGCATTGTCATCGATCTAGGAAAATCTCTGTGACCAACGCAGCAGCACTGTGAAAGACTTAGAAATTCCCGTTGTAACAAGGATCTCAAATATTTCAGATTTTACATAAATTGATTATGAATTTTTAATAATATTTATCTTGTCTTTTTGATTTGAATTTGACTTTCTTTCATTTATGAGATAGTATTTAATATATTAAGTACTTTTGATTTGAGTTGTTCTAGGAAATGCATTCAGTTTATTATTAGGGCTGGAAACCTCAGGGTACCTCACAATTCGATACAATATGCGATACCGATAATATCACAATATGATGATAATGCGATAATCAATATATTGCACACTATATATCACTGTTAAAAAGGAATAATACGGTTAATTTAATAATTAGAACAGTGAATACTACTTGAATAAGTGTCTACTTTCTCTATGCTATCAGATTTTACAGAAAATCTGAAAATCGATACAGCAGCCTACAATATTGATACAGTATCACCAAATATATCAATATATCGGTATATTGATGTATTGTCCCACCCCAATTTATTGTAGACAATATTGTTGCTTAAAACAGCATAATAACATAATAACTGAATATGCTGTAGTGTATAGAACAGTAAAATTGCACAGCTGGAAGCAGCAGAATAAAAGCTTATTTAGTAATAATAATAAAATAATGAAAATAAATTACAATAATATTTATTTTATAACTGTTTTATAGTCATCAGTGATATGAGTATGTGCTGGCCTCTATTTACAAATGCTGCTCTTAAGGAAAGCCATTAACCCTTGACCCCTTCACGCTGACCAATCCTCCCTCACCTGATCCATGCCTCGGATTAACAGCACGTCTGACCGCTACTGTCAGGCTTCATGGTAACTCCAAGAGCAGGCGTCACGGTAACACAGCAGTAACAGCACAGCCAGGCATACCACCATGGCCAGTCGCGCTGTACAATATATTGCAAAATGATTGTTATCTCCTTGTATGTCCCTAATTTAGTCCTAAGCAAGCGTCAAAGCAACAACAAGGCCAGAAGAATTACAAATACACTACAATACTGTACATTATTATCAGACATATATTTATATATATATATATATATATATATATATATATATATATATATATGGTGGCCCGGGGGCAAAATTCACATTCACAGATTCACATTCTTTTCTGGCACACAGCTTTTTTAAAATTTAAATATTGGGATGAATCACGATGACTTTCAGTTTGTTTGAATTTTTGCAGACGCAGTTATGGCAGCATTATAATAAATATATGTAAAAAAATAAGCTCTTCTTATAAATGTTGACTGTTTTAGAGGTGAAAACTGGGTATATTTCTAGATATATTGAATGTTATCATCTCCCCAAATAAAGCTTGATGCATAAGAGTTTTTATTGCATTTGCAGTTTTGCACTAGCTTTTAATGTATGTCTGTCCAGCCCTCACAAATCTTGTAATTTCCAAATGTGCCCCCCTGCAATTAAATGTGAATAGCCCTGGTGTAGTTTGTAGTTGAGTAAAAAGTGCGTATGTTTGTGTATTTCTCAGGATCGGTGGTGTGGGTGAGCTGGGGTGAGCATGTGGCAGGCCGTGGAGGCTCAGGTGCTGAACCCTCACTGTGAGCTGGGAGAACAGGGTCAGTACAAAACACCAAGTATTCATAGACTAATGCTACTGTAGTTAACCCAAGACTGTGGGCTGTTTCAGGCATTAGACAGATCCTGACTGATGTGATTGAGGAAGTGAGGCGATCGCTCAACCAGGACATAGATGAGGCCAATATCCTCCAAAGTCTGCTTAATGCTTCATGGCTCCAGTCACTACTCAAGGTCTGATAGACATGTTTTAGTTATTCCTGTGTTATGTTCTAGTTGTTTATATGAGGGTTTTGAGTTATATATTTCTAATGGGCCTTTCAACTCCAGGCAATTTCAATGGGTATTCTGAGCAAAAATCTGTCTGATATCTGTCTGTAAGCTCTTAAGAGTCCTCTATCCTACTCTAATCTAAATATTTGTATAAATCTGTAAATTCCTAGTGTGATGCCTTTACTGACTGACTTCTTGCTGTTTGTCAGGTGTATGAATGCCTTCAGAGATACCTGAAGACCTCTCCTGTGCCAGCTCTAGATTATGCCTCCGGACTCTCACTCCAGGTTACACATTACTTTGTTTGTTTATTTTATATAGTGTTTTCCAAAGTAATGTTGTATTGTCCTGTGTGCAGTTATCAAAAGAGCTCCGAGCACTACATGACTGTTCTGAAGACGCCAAAGAGCTGTATTGTCTGATGAGACAGCCGCACCTACAGGTTAGTCCCATGGCGTTGTTATGGGATGTTACTTTTTTCCATACTGACCTCACCTCACCGTTCACTGTTGTAGGCTCTCCTGTCTGCTCACGACTCCGTGGCCAAGAAAGACTATGGGCCAGTTCTGCCTGAGATGCCAGAGGATCTTCCGGACGATGAGGAGGCCACCAGAATAGTGTGCCTGGTTAAGAACAAGCAGCCTCTGGTGAGACTATTTTACTGCCTACACAAATCCTCACAGAGCAAGGCACGGTGTGAAACAGTTTGCATAGTCTTATTTTGTGTGTGTGTGTGTGTGTGTGTGTGTGTGTGTGTGTGTGAATGAATGAATGTTTATTCTGTTTTTGTAACTGCATGTTTTTACAACACTATTCCTTCTCTAACAGAGTGTGGACAGATGCTAATGGATATGAATATAGTTGTGTTTTTGGCAAATATAATTCATCCAGCTGACTACATCCAAACCAGATGTTTGTGTTCATAATCTGTCATCTGTTGTTCACAGCACAGTGTTGCTTTGGAACACTCTTTTGTTCCTGTTTAATTTTATGTGTGTGTCAGTTTTGCTCTCAGCAGACTTCAGGTCAGTCCTGTGGGTCCTGTCAGAACAGCTGCCAACTGAAGATTCATCTGAGTGGACAGAGTCAGTGCTTTAAAAAGCTCTATAACAGTCCAGGCCCTGTACGATGTGGACACAGGGCCCCACAGACTAGTCCTGAGGCCCCTGTCAGCTTTCACATGAGCTATAGAGGGTCCTCCACCCACAGTCTGAAACAGTGTTTCCTCTGGGAGAACCCCGCACCATCACTGTACAACTCTGTTCTTATTGGTAAGACACAGACTGGATTCTCCATTCTGCCAGTTCATCAACTAATAAATATTCATCATCACACTCTTCCTCTTCATAATCAGTATCCCCCTCCTCATTCTTCTCATTAATAAGACACATTTTACTGTGATCAGTGAGTGTGTTGTTAAATGTGAATGTGTGTTCTCTTCTTGAGATGACATTGGTGAGCAGCTTGACAGTACCAAAGGCATCATGGCGGCCCCCTGTTCTCCAGTCCACAACCCAAGAGGTACCTACCACTGGCACATGTCTCGTCCCTCCTTCACTGTGCCCTGCTGCCCCAGAGCAGACCACTCTCTGACACCTAGGCTCAAGAACCTGCACTCACAGATTCATACAGCACCGCCCAGCCCCCTGTACCCACGACGTGTGGGACTTGAGGGGCCCCCGTTGGAGCTAGCCAAACATGAGAGTCTGGACGAACTGAGGAGCTGTGTGCAGAAGGCCACCAGCTGTATGGAGAGCAGCACACGGGACCTACAGCTGCTGGGGAACAAGATGACCACTGCCACTGAGCGCATCAGTCAGTCAGTACAGGACAGCTCCCAGGCCCTGGTGCTCCTCACACAGGCAGTGGACCGTCTCCAGCTGCTGCTGGCCAGTAAGGAACTGGACTTGGAGACATCCTCTGTGAGGAGCAAACGCCCCTCACTGAAGCACCAGGCCTGCATCTCTGCTCCCTCCCTGCCGTCCTCCTTCAGCTCATTCAACAGCTCTCAAGACACCCCTCTCCTCCAGTCCACCAACCGAGTCTCTCAGAACATGTCATCAAAAACGAATGGCCAGCTGGTCCATGACAGAGTTTCTGAGCCCCGGTCATCCAACCAAGTGTCTCAGGACATCCTGGCCCAAACCACTGGACAGATGTCACAGAACAAAACTAACGGCCACCTGTCAAAGAACAGCTCCTCTGAGCATCAGTCCACCTACCAAGTGTCTCAAAACATCTCAATGACAATTACTGACCAACTGTCCCAGGATAGCCCCTCTGAGCCCCTGCCTGCCGGTCAATCATCCCCAGATGCCCTGCTTCAGTCCAATACCTCAGTGTCCCAGTCCTGCTACAGTTCACCCCACATCACTGTCAGAAACAACCTCCAACAACATCCACTGACCAACGGTGGGTCGGAGTCACCTTACAGTAGCCCCCACTCTCTGAGGACCCATGGGTCAAAGCGGCGCAGGAAGAGGAAGAAGAGAAACTCGTGAGCGTCCAGACTCGACACAGTGACCCAGCACATACACGAGTTAGTCTGATTTTCTTTGAGTCGTGTTTCTCACCATCAGCCCTCCACTCACATCTCACTTCATCTTGTTTTTGTTTTTTTATCTGAACAGTTTGATTTTATGAAAAGTTTCATTTACAGTTGTATTAGTGATGTTTTTACATTTTCAATTTCTATTTTCTTTTTTCCTTGTTTTTATTCACAGCCTCCACAATTCTCTTCTTTGTGTGCTCATGGTGGCATCATTGTCATTTCATTTTCAACCACCGGTGTTTCATCTCTTATTTGAGTAATTTCTTTGTGTCATGTTTCAGGGCGCTACAATAAAGAGAAATGAAGTGACGGGGGAGATCTTTGTGGCTCGGGTGATTCACGGAGGACTGGCTGATAGGAGTGGTCAGTACATGCAGTACAAATCTAATATCACATTATTCTGCTGTGCACTTAGTGGCCGCTGTCTGTGCAGGTCTGCTTCATGCAGGAGACAGGATCATCGAAGTCAATGGATTTTCTGTAGACGGGATGGAGCCGGAGCAAGTCATTCAAGTCGTGGTAAGATTGTGCACCACACATTTAGAGGGAGATGGTTCTGCTGATGAGAAGGTGATAGAGGAGAGAGTGAGATAGTTCTACTGTAGAAATATTGATAGAGGAGAGAGTGAGATGGTCCTGCTGATGAGGTGTGATGGAGGAAAGTGAGATGGTTCTGCTGCTGAGGTGGTGATGGATAATAGAGAGATGGTTCTGCTCATGACAGTGGTGATGAAAGATGAGGGTGAGAAGGTTCTGCTGTTGAGGAAGTGATGGAGGAGAGTGAGATGGTTCTGCTGTTAAGATGGTAATAGAGGAGAGAGTGAGATGGTTCTGCTGTTTAGATGTGATAGAGGAGAGAGTGAGATGGTTCTGCTGTTGAGGTGGTAATGGAGGAGAATGAGATGGTTCTGTTGCTGAGGTGGTAATGGAGGAGAATGAGATGGTTCTGTTGCTGAGGTGGTGATGGAGGAGAGTGAGATGGTTCTGCTGCTGAGGTGGTGATGGAGAATAGTGGGATGGTTCTGCTGTTGAGGTGGTAATGGAGGAGAATGAGATGGTTCTGTTGTTGAGGTGATGATAGAGGAGAGAGTGAGATGGTTCTGCTGTTGTGGTGGTAATGGGGGAGAGTGAGAGGGTTCTGTTGGTGAGGTGGTGATGGAGAATAGTGAGATGGTTCTGCTCATGCAGTGGTGATGAAGAAGAGGGTGAGATGGTTCTGCTTCACTTGATTCTTAAATTATCTGTTTCATTTCAGCAGGCCCGCTCCCATGGCACCATCATGTTCAAGGTTGTTCCCATCACAGAGCGCCCAGTGCACAGCCACACCATGGTAAGACCCCATCTAAAATGTTGATATGAAATCATAAATATAACTTCTCAATCTCTTGTGCTGCAGATGTATGTGAGGGCCATGGCCGACTACAGCCCGCAGCAGGACCCCGCCATTCCCTGTCCGGACGCTGGGATGAGTTTTAAACAAGGGGACATCCTGGAGATTGTGGACCAGACAGACGCCCTCTGGTGGCAGGCTAAGAAACTGCCCTGTACTATGGCCTGTGCTGGCTTGATCCCCTCTACAAACCTGCTGAAACGGTCTGCATCCAGCACCACACTTCTACCATTGAGCTTTGTAATCAAATAATGTGTAACAATGCCAAGTAAATAAAATGTATTTTGAATTGTCCCATAACAGGAAACAGAGGGAGTCCTGGTGGTCTCAGCCTTACCTGCCCCACACCTGCAACCAAACCTGTAAGTCCACTTGTATTGTCATTCCCACATGGTTTGATTCAGGTCACATTTAAGCATTGGCAAACTTCTGTATTCTGGTATCTGGAAAGAGTAACTGTATGATGAAAAAAAGCATTGGTGAAGAATTGGTGCAGTGTTTTCGCTGTTGTTGTATCGTCCTATCAAATAAAGGCAGAAAATATATATATATCTTGGAGTTTTGAGTTTTAGACCAAAGGTGGAGGAAATAATATAATAATATTCACCATTTAATCAAACCTGTATGTTCTCTATGCTTCTTTAAGTGAGCACTGTGGACGAAGGTAAGGACCATTCAAAAAAACTTCATACAGCAATTTTTTCTGTCATAAATCTTTATATTTTTGTGCAGAGGAGGATTTGATGGCCATCGATGAACGATGCGTAGAAGCAGGTGAGTGTTTTTTTGTATTGTGTTGTCGTGGGATTTTACTGACCTCTTGTGTTGACCTGTTGCAGATGAGGAGGCCTTTGAATCTGGTAGGTAAGTCTTGTGTAGCTAGCTTACTTGTGGCGCTCATGTTCATGTTAAACAACCGGACTGTTTTTTTTTTTTTTCTTCAAATGCTTTTTAATGGGAAATATCAGAGGAGCTAAGGCAAGGTGAGACAATTCTACGTGTGAATATTTTGAGACATTATTGAGGGCCGAGGTCCACTGGCTTCTTTCTATGATATTGCAATGTCAATGTGTGGTTGGTCTGTGTGTCCCAGAGGAAGATGACTTTAGCAGCAGTGAAGGACAACTCTATCTGGGTAAGTATTGGGCTGTTCATTGACTAAACCAGGTCTGAACCAGAACTAAACAAATACTAATCTAGAACTAAACCAGGGCTAAACCAGGGCTAAACCAGGACCAGTCCTGTTAGTTCTGTTAATTAGACCAGGACTAAACCAGGTCTAATTAACATCCGAAACAATATTAAACAAGGTCTAAATGAGGACTAAACCAAAACAAATCTAGGACTAAACCAGGACTAGACCAGTGCTAAAGCAGAACTAAACCAAACAACATCAACACTATCAGGACCATGAAAACCTCCCATAATGCTGGCTGTTTTTTTGTCAGCTGATGACTTTGTTTAATTGTTAATTACACAGAAACCAAAGGACTATATTACTATTACCGTATTTTCCAGACTATAAGTTGCTCCGGAGTATCTGTCGCATCAGTCAAAAAATGCATCATGAAGAGGAAACAAACATATATAAGTCGCACTTCACAAATTCTAAGAACAAGAACAGACACAACTGCGCAGACATCTACAGACGCACCTGCGCAGACGTCTACAGACACACCTGCACATACGTCTACAGACACACCTGCGCAGAAGTCTACAGACACACCTGCGCAGACTTCTAAGTGGTGATGTGTCCCTAACCCCAGCCTGTTCTTCAGCTGGTTTCAGGAGGAGTCTCCGTCTGTGTCGTGGGCGCTTTCACAGCTCCGTTCAGCCGCCCTGCCACGCCCGCTGTTCCAACTCCTGCTGCTACAGCGCCCTCTGCAGTCCGTATGAGGAGGTGGTGAGGTACCAGCGCCACCCACAAGAAGCTTCACGCCTGATAGCTCTCTTGGGTAAAGACATAATATCTATTCTGCGTTCATCTGTTTCACTTTATAATAACCACACACTATTTAAGCTTTAGTTGAGGGTTAGTAAAGCTGTAGTCTGGAGGTTTCCCAAAATATGAAATTGGTTTTAAAAAGTATGTATTTGGTAAAGTTGTCAAGTCGAGTTGTTGAGTGGTGGGCAGTAACACAAACTCTTGATTTGATGTTGCTGTAAAACACCAGCTCCCTCACATTATTCCTGATATATTCTGGTTTTTGATAAATTAACAACCAATCAGAGCTCTCCTGTTCTGTAGAAGTGTGTGATTGGGTGAAAGCAAGTGTCCCTGCGCCCTTATAAAACAGCCCACAGAGGGTCTCAGAGTCTCAGTTTAAACCCTTATAATACAGCCCACAGAGGGTCTCAGAGTCTCAGTTTAAACCCTTATAATACAGCCCACAGAGGGTCTCAGAGTCTCAGTTTAAACCCTTATAATACAGCCCCC
>JAVQKC010154057.1:0-10143 GCA_036025475.1 Philypnodon macrostomus
CAGTGATGCGGTCGCTGTACCGGACCGTTGTGGTGAAGACGGTTTACCGGTCAGTCTGCATTCCTACCCTCACCTATGATCATGAGCTCTGGGTCATGACCTAAAGGACAAGATCGCGGCCAAAAAGAGTGTCCTCTGCAGGGTGGCTGGGCACTCCCTTAGAGATAGGGTGAGAAGCTTGGCCACTCAGGAGGAGCTCAGAGCCGCTACTCCTTCACATCGAGAGGAGCCAGCTGAGGTGGCTCGGGCATCTTTTTTGAATGCCCCCTGGACGCCTCCCTCAGGAGGTGGCCTGGGAACGTCTTGGAGTCCCCCCAGAAGAGCTGAAGGAAGTGTCTGGGGAGAGGGAGGTCTGGGCATCTCTGCTTAGACTGCTGCCTCCGCGACCCGGCCCCGGATAAGTGGAAGAAGATGGATGGATGGATATTGCTTACCACCACCTCTGTGTCATGTGACAGTTGAGTGAATGAATAATGCTATCAATCAGTGTCTTGGGTCTTTGATTGTCACCAATGCAGCCATTTTTACATTCCATTAGATATCGCTGAATAAAACAGACAAGCCACATCATACATATGTTATCATGTATCATATATTCAGAGCTTGAGGTGATTGTGAGTTTGAATCCAGTTCATGACAGTCACTCTCCCCTCTTCTCCCTGGTTTCCGTCAATCTACAGTCCTATCAAATAAATAATATATATGTTATCTATGGCATGACCCATTGCAAGGTTTTATATGCAAGATCAAAGTCAATGAAAAAAGGGAATCCCATTAAAATGTAAGCAGAGGTCAAAAGGTCCAGTAGAAGTATTTTGGAACAAATGATTCATAATGTATCAAGCCTGCACGTGTAGCATACTAGTCTGCAATGGTTAATGTCTGAAATATGAACTCACTTTCACATAGGTTAGGACTTACAATGTGAAATGCACTATTGTACTACTACTGTAATAAAACTGTGCATTGTGATAGAGGTGATATGGTGATCAAAATCAAATCGTGATATAAAGCTATGACAATCGGCTTAATCTGGGAAGATGGTTGAATCGTGATACAGTGCATTCATTTATGCTCTGCTCTACATAGACATTTTTACTGTTACAATGCCAGTGTTCATATTAATAAAAATAATAATTAATAGTATTAGTATTATGATGAAAACTGGATGGATTGGATGCACACTGAATTTGAATCAGAATCTTAATCTACTATGATTGCACTGATTAATGACCATAACAGCGAGTACCATTGAAACCAGGGTCACAGCCCAGTTAGCTGCCCTGCTCTGTACAGTGTATGTGAAGTTCTCCATATACAGTGAGTGATTTTTGAGCTTCACTGTCTGGGCTCTGACTAACTTCAGACTGCATATAGCTTGCATAGGACAAAAATATTTTATTTTTACTTAATTTATTGTTTCTGTTGTTTTCAATGTTTATCTAAAATGGGCCGGGCTATATGTTTCTTTATTTACCAAAACTTCCCCTTAGAATGGTATGGTTCTATCTGACATTTCTGGGAAAATTTTGTTATTTACATATTTCTATTTAGATACCTAATCTGTATAATAGCAAGTGTTTTGTTTTTGAGCTTTTTATAGCTATGTAAAAAATATAAAGTTTGATGTATAATATCAAGTTTTGACTTTTTAAAGTGGATTTACTCAGATTTAGTCAGAATGCAGATAGAACCTTATCATTCTATGGGGAAGAAATGTACTGCATGTCAATTCAGTGTCCAAAGGTTAATGGCTTTAAATTGGGTCCTTATCTGTCTTTATCAAATTTGGTCAGGTATAAATTAATCTGTTCTGTGCAGTACTTTTGTGAGTGGGAGGGTTTTAGGTTTGCCAACATTGATAGACTGCTATAACTTAAACAAAAATAAAATGAAATTGAGATAAAAATGAGATTGTTCATTATTTCTGGGGCAGTTTAAAATCCACAGGGTTAGCCAAAGTGCTGTACACCAAAAACCTTGGTTAAAAAGCGCTGATACGTTCAACTCAGAACCGCTAGTGTGGCAGTATTGTTGTGAAAGTGCCTTTATAGTAAAATAAATAAATACATATTAGCAACATGGGGCGTAATGTATGCTGCCATATTTTTACAAAAACATTAAAAATCATAGAACAAAAATTTACAAATTTAGCAGTTCCTTCTTTGGATACGTCACATCAGTTGTTGCTTTGCACTTCAGCCAGTCACCTTCTGTTGTCAAAACTGTTGGTGAATCAAAATGTGTCCAAACTTTTGACTGGTACTGTATATATACTATTCAATATTTGCTCACTAATGTAACCTGGCTTCAACAATATGATTTATGTCCTCTTGGTTGAATTATTTTTCATTTAATTGGCCTTTCCACTACCCACTGTGGAGTTTAACATATGAAATCTCACAGAAATCTTTCAATGGCAGACTGTTGGACACAATTTGTGACAGGCTGTGACTATGGCTGCCCTGAAACTGTGTATGGAGCAGAACTAGAGACACATATCCCAGCCTGTGATCTTTGAACGATGGATCTTTCCTTCCTCTCTCCTCTGCAGAATCTGGCTTCCTGCTCACTCTGCAATCCTGTGAAACTGAATCCTGATTGGAGCGGACAGCCTGCCTCACGTTGCCAGCGTTTTGTGTTCAGAGCTTTGGGCACCTGCCACAAGGCTCTGGCAGCTCACCCGGTCCGCTGGGCACTGATTGGCAGTGTTTTTACCTGGACAGAGGGGCCCCGGTACACCTGATGACGGGCCGGTACAGGGCAGATAAGACCTTACGCTGATGCTGCCCACATGTCAGACAGGCTCTAATCACAGCGGCCTTACAACACACTGCAAGAGGAACAGGAGGTGACCATGTTTCTGGATAGAGGAGGTTCAGGTGATGGACAGAGGCGAGGGACGGCATAAGCTAGCTCAGAAATGTAGCCTCCATAAATTAAACATTACTTACACAATTGTCGTTTTGCCTTTTTTTTTTGCTAAATCCTTAAAACTGGCTTGATTTTGGTTAATTTCATACTACCTAAAATGTCTTTGTAGATACGTTTTAGTGCTTTTCATGCTGCTGTTTGTATGGTACCTCATTTGTTTGTATTTCTGTTCAGTAAAAAAAAATATTTCTGGGTCGCAGGTGACATCACAACATTCTTTAGCCCTATACAGTTTATTGGGAGATGGGAAAATGACTGTTGTTAATCTGTAGATGTGTGTGCTTGGACAGATACAGGGGAGTAATGGGCCATCAGATTCAACTTTTTGTGGATTTTTGGGATATTTTATATAAAAATCCTATTTAGTTGGACACTTATTCCCCCATTTGCACATGAATATTTATACTGTAAATGACGGGTAACCTGTTTCCATACAGTTGCACATGTAACTGATTGAATGTTTACATTACTATCATCCAACACATGTAACAGTACTTGCCTAGTTATAGGGATTTATTTGCACCTTTATAGTCAATGTTTACTGCTGACATAACAGCACATTGTAGCACATATATGTACATAGTCTATTATTTATCTATTTTTATTTCTATTTTATTTTTGGCATCCATTCCGGGCAGCAAAGTAAGAATTTAATTGTGCAGGGAAACATGTTTCCTACTGTGCATATGACAATAAACACTTTGAACCTTGAACCTATTTAATACAGAATTTTGGCCCCTGCCAACTGAGGGTATGACATCATGACATTCTAGAACCTGCAACCCAGCGATAGCTTTAATTCTTTTTTTTTTTAAGATTTAAATTCTATGAAGAAAAATAGCATGTTTGCACCATTTATTTACAAGAAAATGCCACACAATATTAAAATAAGAGACAGCTGATATATGGACGAGGTCAGAGATCCAGAGGAGGGTCATGCCAACAGTGTTATCAACGACAATAAAACATGGTCTTACCTGATCGAAGTTTCATAGTCCAAATGAAATAGTTCAAGCACTTGACTGATCTGTTATGGTGAAATGGGTCAGGAGTGGGTTTCATTCCACAGTCCTATGTGGTACAGCGTTTTTAAAGGAAATACAGTATTTAAACTACAGTTAATTTAATAATTAGAATGCTCAATACAATAAGTGTATCTCACAAATAAGTTGCGTAGAGTTTCTCAAAATAAGAAACAAAATGTAAGAACTAACAGATAATTATTATTTTTTTAAATTTACAACATCAATACAGTATTACAAAAAACTATATATAATCTTGATATATCGATAGTATCCAATATTTTCTGTTCTTTGTGTAAAAGGTTTGAGAACTACTGAAGTAAACAAAATTAATATTTGTAAATGCTCTTTCCCTAGAGCACAGCTTTTTAACCACTGAACTAGGCAAAAATATATGTCTTCAGAACACTGTGCACTGGATACAATAGGCTAATGACCATGAAGCACACAGGTTAATTAGCTTTGATCTGTGAGGCGGAGAGTAAACATCACACTTTGCTCTTGGTCAGCTCACAGATCACAACACAGCGCTGACTAGGTCTGTTTTGGCTACACCTGTTTGTACACGTTTTATTTTGAGCATAAAACTTTTTTATAGCACATCCGGGGAAATACAGCAAACATGAATTCATTCACAGAGACATTGCTGCCAGCCCGGTGCACCACTCACCTTTGTTGGAATCCTTGATGGCGGAAAGAGAGCACTTGTGTCAAAACCAATGCTTGACACCAAATCTTTGAAGCCTAATGGCATCAGGCGTGTGTGCACAGACAGCTGCTTAGAGTGGGAGCTGCTTGGGGCCTCGAGCGGATTATTAAGTGTAATGAATGTCAGTGAATAGCACCAGTCCAACACATCAGTTGCCAATTACAGTGGTATAGGCCCCAAAACTCAATGCACCAAGGAGCCACCGCTATTGGCCCAACTGACATCTGCCTCATTAACAGGGAGGAACAGGAGCTGAAAACCAGCCGTTATCTTCACCCCAGGCCACTATGGGGCGAGGGGACTCCATCTTATCTCTATGCCCGGCTGAGTTCACCCCTTACACATTATTTATGAGACACAGGTGAGAATGGCATATGAATCTTTCTGAATTCATTTTACTACATTGTTGCTTTGTAAAGTCAGTTGGCCTGAATGTTTACCGAAAATGGGCTGGACTTTCAACATGTTTTCTTGTTGTTTGTCTTTCAATAACAAAATTATAATAATTATTTAACTAATGGTGTATTAATATTGAAGTAAGAAAGTAATATAAAAAAGCATAAAAAATAATATTGTTTACTTATTTTGGATGACCCAAATTGTAAAAAAAAAAAACTCCATAGTGGCTTTTCAAGTTATTATATAATTATTAATTTAGTTTTCATCTTTTATTTAATTATTTATTTTTTACATATTTTTGGCCTTTTTTTGTTTTATTGGCAGGAGAGTAGTGCAACAGGAAACCAGGGAAAAGACAGGGGAGTGACATTTGGCTGTCATTCCTGTCATGAGCCGGATTCCAACTCACGATCAGTGTGGCGGGCATTTCAAGCTCTGAATATGGGCCACATGCTCTACCGACTGAGCCAAACTGTGGTCCAGTAAAGATTGAGATAGGAATCTCTTCACAATCTGTTGCAGAGGAGTGCTGGCCACAAAGTTTATTAACTAGTATATTGACCAGAAAACCAGACCTCTTTGGGTCATCTCCTTAACCCTACCTGGTTCATCTCTTACCTACTAATAATGAGGCACAGGTGGATGGAATATGAACGGTAGTCTCCCTGATTACCTTTTCATTTCGTAAATAATGTTGTTATAAGTGTGTACCTAAAATGGGTGTGGCCTATATATGATGCTATATTTCAGTAATTTGTTAAGAACTGGTCAGAATTCTACAATAACCAACCAATAGAAGGTTGGCAGTTCAAATCCAACTCAAAGCTATAAGCTATTAAGCTATATAGGCAAGACACTTAACCCACATTGCCTTTGTATGAATGTGGTTGTATGATGATGGTGTTTGGTGGTGATCGGAGAGGTGCAAAATGACAAGTCTCTGTCAGTGTGTCCCAGAGCAGCTGTGGCTAAAGAAGTTGTTTACCACCACCAGTATGACTGTGAAGTGAATGAATAATGCAATTGTAAAGCGTTTTTGAGACACTCAAAAACACTCACAGCAGTACTGCCACACCATTGGACAAAATTCCAATATTCAGTTCAATTGTTGGCACCTTCAAAAAAATTGTAACCTTTTTCCTAACTTCCTAACATTTGCCTCATTAATGGGTATAAATAGGACCAGAAATCCAGTCCAGGGCCTCTGTGGGTCCTCTCCCTATCTCTGCCTGGTTCACCCCTTACATATTATTGATGAGGCACAGTTGAATGGAATATGAATGGGTAAAGTCAGAGTGACATTTGGAGGTTATTAGATAGTCTTGTTCAGCTAGGCCCGAGTGTTTTGGCAGTGCGGTTCATTCATTAGTCAATGCTTGAATAGTGCTTCAAATCTGCCTCACATAAAGAGGTAAATAAAGCATGCATGGATATCATTGCCGCGGGCAGCTCCGAGCAAACACTATTGATTTTTTCTGGAGTGTTCAGAAAATAATGGTCACAGATGTGTTGAGGCATTCATCAAACCGTCTCGATGAGCCAAATCCTCGCCGTAGTTAAAAGGGGCAAGTACTAGCAAGCTTTCTATGTTCTGTGCCACTGTTAGCTTTGACAGTTAAGCTTCTCTGCTTAAGGAAGGCTTCTCTCGCTCACAGACATTGCAAGTGTGGAAAAGGCAGGAAATGGCTATTTAAACAGCACATTTCAAGCCCTGCTACAAATATATTAAACAGAAGAGCAGATCATTTGCTTTCCAATCAAGTCTAGTTTCTTCATACGTAGGTTCTTATTAATGAAAATAGCAACGCTTTTATCAACTAAACTACGCATAAAGGAGACATGCAACAACAAAAAATGTAAAAAAAAAAAAAAATGTGATATGTAAATAGGAATATGACAATATATGATACAATTAACAATAAATACTTAAATAAATATATATGAAATTTGGTGCCAATACTAATAAATAAATAAAAGATCATAATAAAAGATCGAACAAGACCAACATGCCAATTACTAAACACTAAACATGTTTTAGAAAATCTCTGAGTTTAGCACGCGTTATTAGGTTAAGCCACACACAAATATAGACTATATATTGCGGCTCCTTGACCTTTTAGCCACTAAGATTGAAGGAAGGGTCGCACTTTCACAGAGACGCTGAGATCCAGAATGCTTTTGTTGGGTTTATTCAGTAAATATTCAGCTATTATAAAATTTATGGTATGTGAAAATGAGACCAGAATTACAAGCAGATGCAGTATGGTAACTATGGCGTAGTATAGCGGAAGTACCCAGCCTGCCTCTCTCCTCCTCACTCATGCAGGTACACACCCACGTGACCCCCTCTGCATGTCTCTACACTATATGATAAGACACAAGAACCAAGACTAAAAGGTACATTTTAAAATCCAAAAAGCCAATAAGATGCATTTGTCTTTGACAGTTTCCCTTCACTTCTCACTATACTCCCATTGTAATGTTGTAAAAGCTCTGGGGGGGGGGGGGGGGGTTGAGACATTGTGTCACAAATAGATTGGACACAGCCTTAGACAAGGGCGCATTGTATTTTAGATCAGAATTCAATATGCTCGCGTCAAACAATGGCAAATACCCTTAATGCTGAAAAATGTTTCCTCCTCCTCCAACCAGCAACCCTCTAGGTGCTGGCTGTCGTCAATAATAAGTAATGTACTCCCCACAACAAAGCCAGATTCTCCCAAGGCTAAACTGATAGATATAAACTGTATTTTAAGTTAGCTGTGGTGGATTATTAGGCCAATAGATCACAGCTAGCTACATCAAGAGGGATACAAGCTAGCCCCTTGTGTACAATAGGCTAATGTCTGTACTGAGGTATACACTAAAAGGTGAGTTGATAACCTGACCTCACTTGACCGCTAGGGAGTACCAGGGGAGAGATAGTAATGGAGTGAGATATAGACCTTATTTTCAATGCGTTATAGCTACACAAGGGTGATCAAATGGGTCGGCACTTCGAATCCCAGCCCGAGTGACTACTGTTGTTGTTGTGTCCCTGGGCAAGACACTTAACCCACGTTGCCTATGAATGGCCATAAGCGCAGACTGGCAGTCACACCTGTCAGTGTGCTCCAGGGCAGCTGTGGCTATACAAGTAGCTTACCAACACCTGGTGTGACTGTGGAGTGAATGAATAATGTAATTGTAAAGTGTCTTTGAGTGTTGAGAAAAGCGCTGTATAAAACCAATTTATTTTTTATTTTTTTATTATTAAATAAAAAAAAAATATTTATTATATTTATGTGAAATAGGCAATTCACAATTCGTAGTTTATTGCTGGGTTGCAGGTGACATCACAACCTTCAATAGATATCCTATACATTTTAAAGGTAGAGGGGGCTGTAGATGTTGTGTGGTTGGACAGATACAGGGGGTAATGGGCCATGTCATGGTCTATTTTCATTAAAGTGGATCCCTTTGCCAAGCCTCCACTCCAAGCAACACTTTAGGAGTCTTTACACAACAATGCCTTATTTGGTCAAAAAGTGAATGCAGTGAATCTTTATTATTCTTGTATTGCGTGATAAATGAAAAACTGCAGGTTGTCACTTACCTAAAATTGAAGTGTTGGGTGACGACAGTGTCCAGAGGTTAGCGTGAAGAAGAAGAGAGAAGAAACAAAGGAAATGCCATTAGCCAAATTTATGTACACATGAATAAGTTGCCACATGATTTCATTGAATTTCATCAGTCATGATTATCATCATCATGCATTTGTAAGGGCCTCGGAAGTGGTTCTTTTTCAAGTGAGATTGTGAATGTTTGCTCTTTCGTCAATTTAGTCAAAAATCATATCAGCTCATGTTTTATAACAGTTAAAACCTGCCTTTTCACCATATGACAAATGGTAACTTTTTTATGCATACAAACACAGGCACTCTCAGAGATTATATCAACATCATTTTGTAAAACATCATCTCCATGAGGTGGATATGCTTAACAGTCCTTATTAGTAAGGGGGTCCTTGTTTAAGCCAACTTTTGCTTACCTTTTTACATGCAGCAACAGTATCCTAAAAAGGTACCTTTCACAGATAGCTTGACTCCAAAGCTAACCTGAATAGTGTAAACATCCATGTTCTAACTAAACTTATCCTGGGTACAATCGTGTAGCTTGACTCACTAAATGTTCTAATGGTGTAGCAATCAGGGCTGCACAACTTTGAAAAAATGTCTAATTGCGATTATAATGAAAAAACTTGCAATTGCAATTAGATTCACCCTATACATTTTTTCAAACCAAGATTTAGTTCACAGAGCACATTTTAGACTTAAAGAAAATATCATTAACTTGCAAACTTCCACAAGAATCACAAGCCTTTCCAAACATGTTTGTAGAGGTTACAAGTTACAAGCTACAAGTTAGGCATTTTTTTTACATATATTTTCTTTATGTACAGGATATTATATTGGCTACAATATTGCAGAGACAGTCTTTGTGATTTGAAAATTGTGACCATTAAAATTGTGATTTCAATTTCGATTATCTGTGCGGTCTTTGTGTGTGCTTTTTGAGGTATTACAATGAAGTTGATGTTCCTACTGTACAAGTAAATTTCCCTCCCATGTAGGTTCGAGAAAGTAGTTGGGGTTGCTCAATCTTGTCCTGTCCATAGCAACATTATTTGTACCGTCTAACCGTTTGGTCTGAGGTGCCACTGGGCCGCTGGAGGTCTAAGAAACAGTAGCCCTTTCTGCTCCTGAGCCCAATTATCCAGCTTCCATTGCACTCGTGTGGGACCAGCTGAAAGGTCTTCCATCTGTCATACACTTCTCCACAAACAGCTGATGCCACAAGACACTTTCTGAAAGACCTTATGTTTCGATGGCCTCCCCGGTCATGTTGGAGATGTCCTGACAGGCCGCTGCTCTCAACTCTTCAAAAAGAAACTCACAGGCTCTAGTTACAAGGCTGCCTTAGTTTCCTGACACACAAAATTTATATTTTTATAGAAATTATATATATATATATATATATATATATATATATATATATATATATAAATAACTTAGCCTTTACTGTGCATTAGAGGGGTAC
>JAVQKC010154058.1:0-11548 GCA_036025475.1 Philypnodon macrostomus
TCCTCCTGTGTTTCCCTCCTGTGTTTCCCTCCTGTGTTTCCTCCTGTGTTTCCTCCTGTGTTTCCCTCCTGTGTTTCCTCCTGTGTTTCCCTCCTGTGTTTCCCTCCTTTGTTTCTTCTTGTGTTTCCTCCTGTGTTCCCTCCTGTGTTCCCTCCTGTGTTTCCTCCTGTGTTCCCTCCTGTGTTTCCCACCTGTGTTTCCTCCTGTGTTTCCCTCCTGTGTTTCCTCCTGTGTTTCCTCCTGTGTTTCCTCCTGTGTTTCCCTTCTGTGTTTCCTCCAGTGTTCCTCCTTCTGTCTGTCTGTGTCTGTATGTGCCTGTCTGTGTCTGTCTGTATGGGTCTGTGTGTGTCTGTCTGTGTCTGTATGTGTCTGTCTGTGTCTGTCTGTGCCTGTATGTGTCTGTCTGTATCTGTCTGTATGTGTCTGTCTGTGCCTGTATGTGTCTGTCTGTATGTGTCTGTATGTGTCTGTCTGTGCCTGTATGTGTCTGTCTGTATGTGTCTGTCTGTATGTGTCTGTATATCTGTCAGTATCTGTGGTTGTCACGTTCCTGTTCCTCCGCTCCCAGTCTCCAGTCTCTTTAAAGAAGTACCTTTTTGTGAAGATATTTGGACTCCCTTTGTTGCTGTTTTGTTATTAAAGTTTCCATGTTCACAGTCTGCATTTTGGTTCTTTTTTTCCCCTGGCTATCCCAACCACATGACAGTGGTGGGGATGTGGGACAATGTGGGATATCTGAGTAATGCTGATTATCTAATAGGCCTTTTAAAACGACCTTGGGCATATACTTCTAATACTTCCATAATAAATGTGACGATGGGGCACAGTACGCGTCTTCCTTGGACTGAGGTTTTGACATGACAGGTGCACTTTGTGGTACTAGCTTTAGTCATGGAGCAATAATGAGCCTTTCAGAGCTATTAAAACAATTGGTGCATTGCTAATGCCGTCAAGGGTGGCATTAAAATTTTATTTCTTTTTTATGACTGCCAAATGTGGGCTAAAGAGCACTCAGTTTGGAGTTGCAAAGCTGTGACTCATCATTGGTCCGGAGGCATCAGTGTTGACAGACAGGATAACGCACTTTGACTTGGCCACACCAACATCTATGAGTCTCCATCTGAATATCTGCTTTCATCACTAAAAATATTTTCACTCACCACAATGTTGAGTATGTAAACCATTAGATTAGAACAACTAGGAACCTTAGATAGTGGCCAGTTAGTTGCTGGGCTGACACAGACCGAGACACATGCAAGAATTCTATACAGTTTTTTAGGTTCACCAACTGAAAAGTGGAGGCTGAAATATCTGGAGAAAACATGCAGACTTCCCACATGCACACACAACAGTTGTCATTAGCGCTTTCTTTCCAGCCAGGTCTCTTCTTTCATAGCTTGCTGAACTCTCATTTACAATGTTGGGTATGTTACCATGCAGAAAATAAGATGAATCAAGACTACAGAAAAGCAGCTATGGGCCTTAAGTGGGTAGCTTGTTAGTCACAAGGCTGACACAGAAACATACACAGACACTGTTTTTTACTAGGGGTAATTAGAGTCACCAGCTCACACAACACATGCATGTTTTTGGATAGTGAAGCAAGCTGGAGTACTGAGAGAAAACCCATAAACACAGGGAGGGCATGCAGACTCAACTACAGTAAAAGTTGTTATATTGTATAACTATATTTACTAATAATGGTTTCGGTAGCGTCTGTCTGTCCATCTGTATGTCTGTCAGTCTATAAGCGACTTTACTGAAAAGCCACTGAACGGATTTGGATGCAATTTTCCAATACTTCACTACTGGTAAAGTCACAGTTCTCCCTCCTTTGCAGATGTACACTAGAAAGCAGTGGTGTGGACTTGGAAGTCGTGACTTGGACTCGAGTCAGACTTAAGTCACAAATTTGATGACTTGTGGCTTTTGACTTGATAAAATGGGCACTTGACTTGGACTTGAACACAAATTACTTGGGACTTAGACATGACTTGAGCCCTGTGACTTGAGAAGAATTGATCCCAAAAGAGTAAATGTTTTTCGGAAAGGTTTTACAGGCTGACCTGCAGTGAGAGCCGGTCTGTGGATCTGGTCACTGACTCAAAATCAGTGTTCAAATGTGTGACCCACTAAAGACAACTGTAAAAAGAATCACCATAAACCTCTCAAATATAGCCTACAGCAAAACCTTTAGTCTGCTGGTAGTTTTGGAATAAAGATCAAGCTGGGTAGGAAAAAATATTGCTCCTCTAACTGCTATATTGTGTTCATAGCCCTAGTTTTGCATTCAGCTGCACATACAGGCCAAGCTCAATGAGTCAAATAAACAGCAGAACAGATAAATGCTAACACTAGTTCTCTGAGTGTGTGGGGCTAATGTAAACTGGATTAAACTATTGTTATGATATTGTTTAGTGGCCTGATATCTCTCTATTTATGCAGTTTTTAACACCATTCTTCTAATTATTAATTTACTGATGAGACAATGTATTTAAACAGTTTGATTTCAAAAGACTTGAAATGACTTGAAACTCAATATATGTATAGGACTTGACTCTGACTTTAGGGGCCACTGACTTGGGACTTGGACTCGGATTTCAGGCCAAAGACTTGAGACCTACTCGCGACTTCACACTGCTCTCGGATGATATTTTAATTTGAATTGAGGTCATTAATAGAAACAAAGTCAGAAACATCACTGGGTTAAGATGATTTGAATGATTATGAATTGTTTGTAATTAATAGGAAAAAAAAGAGAGAAGTTAAGATTTTGTTTTCTGGAGGGGTGTCCAGTCCCACAGAAGGTTCTTTTTATGCAAATAGGGTAAATTAGCTACCTTGGCAGTGGTCTGAAATCTCCAAGTGCTTTCTAGTTCCAGCTGCAATTCTTCATCTGGATTGAGACTTTCACAGCTGGCTGTATTTTCATTCACCACGATGGTTGGGTATATGACAATGCAGAAAATGGACCGAATCAAAGCAAGACCAGACATACGAGTGCACCACATTCTTGGCTCTCTTTGGGGCTGTCACGGTGTTGAACTGCTCACAACCACAGCTTTGATAAGAGTGAGAGTTACAGAGGTAAAAAAACTCTGAAGGACAGAGAGAAGACACAAGACAGACTCTTAGCAGTGCACTTTACAGGCTCGTTACAGAAATCTATCCATTGACATCTACCTTTTTTAGACACTTAACACTAGAGTAAAAATGACCGATCCAATTATTCAGACTGAAGATTTAATGACTTTTAGGTATGGTGTATTTGAAGTGTTGAGCAGACTTAAAAATGTAAAATGATACTGTAAGGATCAGAAGCTACAACTGTGCAATCATCATAGAAACCCTTCATTCATCAGGTGACTAAAGCCTACACTTGCAAGGATTAGCCTTAAGAAGAGGCTCTGTGGATAGTAGCCTATAGTCACAGCAAACCCATTCCTTTGCATTGATTCATTACAAATCACACATGCAATGGGTCAAGAAAGCTGGAATACCCAAAGAGAGCCTGAAGAGAACTGACAGTAACACTGGAAAAACATGCAGACTTGACTCAAAGAGATTTAATGTCAGCCAGCCCAAAGATGTAAAGCACAACCGTTGTCACCATGCACTCTGTGAAATCATTGGTCAAAATGGTCATCCACAAAGTCACCAAAATCCAACCATACATTTTAAAGTAATACTGTATCTAACCAAACATCTTTTTTAGCAGATTATAGATGCCAGATTATTTTACCAACACCAAGTATTCCTTACATATATGCAAAACAATATAGCTATTTCTTGATGCTCTGAATACCATCCAATTGTATGCAGTGCAGTCTGGCACTAAGACATCCACAACAGATGCAGAGCACATCCTACAGTCACAGATTCATAGAGTAGGTGTTGCAGTCAGTGTAAAATGTAAAACATGTATATGCTTCATAAGGACACATACTGAATAACACTATCTTTGTGCTGTATACGAGATGACAAATGAGTTTTTATCAACAACTACAGTCAGACAGAACAATTTCCCCACATCAAAATACAAACAGATTATTTTCTTTGCAAATGTAAAAATTCTGATCACTCCAATTTCTTGTCAAGCTTGTCAACACTGGTCACCACAAATGCATCACTTATTTTCCCCATTCATCATCTGTGCTATGGGAGCAGATGACCCCAGGGTGGATGCAGAAGGTTAGTGAAGGCAGACTAGGATGGAGGGAAGTGACCGATAGAAAGTAATCCATTTTTTGGAGCTCCAGGTATGTTTTTGATGTAGGAATATTTTAACATGGTGGAGAGAACAACAATGATTTTGTGTATTATCCCTACAAGGACAATCACTCTGAAAGAACAGACCACTGCCAAGGCATCATAGGTTTGCGAGTACAGTTAGTAACCAATTTCAAACTAATTCAATATCCACCACATTGGATAAATGCACAGTTGGCTCACCACTGAAAAAGTACCACAACCTTATATTCAGTCTTTGTGTGAGCACCCTGGCCTTTCCTGACCCTCCTTTAGCGACTCAAAAGTGGACCGACCAACACCAATCAAAGCCCAAATGAGAAATGAACATGGCCATTGCATACTTGAGGTCTGCACCAAGGCTAAGTGGCACTCACAGCTGATCTGACAAGCTACCGATTGTTTTGTTATAAATGGAATCAGAACTTGACAAATTACGTTGGGATGAAAGTGCCGTATCTCAAGTGATTCTGCCTTTAAGATGGAAATAAACCCAATGCACTTCAGGTGAAACCAGGACCAATAAGCAAGTCAAAGCAAAAACTTATGTAAGCCAATTCAAACTGCACTACCTGATTTATTTTTCTTTGTATTTTAGCAAAGATAATCATTTAGTAGAACAGCATAACAGAAATCATCTGAGAAAAAAGAAAAATACTTTGAGGTCAGCTGTGGGCTGTGTTATAACGTTTTTTGTTTTAGAGCGAGGGAAGGAACTGTTCAATCAATCACACAGGACAGGAGCGCTCTGATTGGTCGATACATCCATTATTTATTCAGAACTAGAATCTATCAGGGATGATTTGAGTGTTTTATTTCAAATTCACAGCTCAAACACAACTATTTCTATTTTTCCTACTTCCTGGCTTGTGTACGCACTTCCTGCTTTGTGTGAGACCGTGATAGAGGGTATCAAAGGAGAGAAAGAGGAAAAGGGAGGGTCACTCAAACTTAGATTTTTTTTTAGACACATCACTTTTACAGTGTACAAAATCAGGTAGTACAGCTTTAAGTGTTCTCAAAAGTGTTAAAAATTAAAAGGTTGCAGTGGAGGAGAGTGAGATGGTTCTGCCATGAGTTGACAATATGGCGGAGGAGAGTGAGATGGTTCTTCTGCTGAGTTGGAGATGGAAGAGAATTCAATCTTTCTGCTGCTGAGGTGGTGATGGAGGGGAGTAAAAAATGTCTGCTGTTGCTGTAGTGATGGAGGAGAGTGAGATGGTTCTGCCATGAGTTGATGATAAGGTGGAGGAGAGTGAGATGGTTCTTGTGCCGAGTTGGAGATGGAAGACAATACAATCTTTCTGCTGCTGAGGTGGTGATGGAGGGGAGTAAAAAATGTCTGCTGTTGATTTAGTGATGGAGGAGAGTGAGATGGTTCTGCCATGAGTTGACAATAAGGCGGAGGAGAGTGAGATGGTTCTGCCATGAGTTGATGATAAGGTGGAGGAGAGTGAGATGGTTCTTCTGCCGAGTTGGAGATGGAAGAGAATACAATCTTTCTGCTGCTGAGGTGGTGATGGAGGGGAGTAAAAAATGTCTGCTGTTGCTGTAGTGATGGAGGAGAGTGAGCTAGTTCTGCCGTGAGTTGGAGATGGAAGATAATAAAATCTGCTAAGGTGGTGATGGAGGAGAGTGAGATGCTCTGCTGCTGAGGTGGTGATGGGGCGGAGGAGAGGGAGATGGTTCTGCTGTCAAGTCTGTCAACAGAAAGCTTCAACCTTACATAAAACTCCAAGTGAACTCCACATCAAAGACGCCCTCTTAAGTGATATAAAATGAAGGAAACTACAATGAACGTTTTGATCTGTGCCTTTGACGCCACTGCAGTGTTTCAAGTTAAATAAGTGAAAATTCGCTCCACTGTTCTAAAAGGGGCTGTGATGACAATGATTCTTATTGTCTGTAGCTTAGTCATTTGAAATTCTATGATTGCCGTGTCAAACTGGGGTCGGGTAGATTTCATGGGCTTTGATATATAAAACATGTTCTCTCCTAATGTTTGTTTTTCATTGTTTTGTAGATCCAAGGACAATGCTCGCACCTTGAGAAATAAAGTACAGATAGTACTGAAGCAAAATCTAAAGTTTCTTTGTTCCAGACCTAACCCCACGACCACCCTCTTGCTTTCCTTATGGACAAATGAAGTACCAAGAAAACAATAGAGCACTGAAAAATGTATTGCCGAGAAACTAGAAGTATGGTGTGGTTAGAGTATTGTGTAGAAATCCACCATCGAGCATGCAACAACCTGGAAAGTGAGGTAGTTCTGCTGATGAGATGGTGATTGAGGAGTGTGATATGATGGTGCTGATGTATAGGTGACAGAAGAAAATGAGACAGCTCTGGTGTTTAGGAGTTGATGGGTCATGGGGCAGAGAGAAAGTGAGATGGTTGGAGTTAGAAGATAAAGAGATGGTTATGCTGCCAAGGTGGTGATGGAGTAGAGTGACTTGGTACTGCTGCTTTTAGTGGTGATGGAGTAAAAACCACTGGGGGCATTTTTGCACATTTCATTTTCATTATTTCTAATTAGTGTGGAAGTGTATGTGTTGGGAGACATATCCAGTCTAAATCACAATATGCTGGAGGAGACTAAACAACTTCCCTCAAAGTTAAGAAAAATGCCTATACTTTTTCAGCTCATGTTTGTTTTTCTGCCTTTTCAGATCCAAGGACGGCTCTTGCTCCTTGAGAAAGCACCGATAGTTATTAGTCGTCAGTGCCAGCAAAACTTTGACTAAAGCCAGTTCTTCGGCTCTCTGTCTCTTTCTCCCCAACAACTTGGCTGTCCCCCGGCTGAACCACTTCTGTTTAATAAGAGTGCCTCCATGCGTGTGGATGTGTGTGTCTGTGTGTGTTAGTGCGTACATGCTAAGCCGTCAGTAGATTCAGAGAATGGAGCTGAGGCTACTGCTTTAGCTCAGCAGCCTTATAGAATTACTTCACTTCAAACTTCCGTCAGTGCAGCCACTAGGAAATGCCAGCATGTGTGGTACTAATTTATTGTATTCTGCCAAAAGAGGAGAAAGTGTTTGTGTCTCTCAACACATAACTATATATCTCTATATCTATATCTATATATATATATATATATATATATAAAACACTATAAATAAATATAATGTATGAACTAGGACAGCACATTCTGATTCAACATCTTGTCAATCATGATCTACCTTTCAATTGTTATCAGTGAACATCTGTGTGCTTTTTAACGAGTTACCTTTATATGCTTCAGGTGATCTCCTGAAGTGGCATTGTTGGACTTAAACTAAAGTGAATAAATATAATATATCTCCCTTGCCATCCCACACATAATTAGTGAATTAGTGATTCTAAATCACCCATAGTGCATGCATGTTTGGGGTTAGTTATCGTTCGGTATGTTTCTGCAACTAACTGGCTACTGGCGTCCCATGCCTAAGGCCCATAGTTGCTTGGGAGTAGGCTCTAGCAACCCAGAGTTATTACTAGTCTTGAAGCTGTAGTATCCACTCATCTATAAATAACTCTCTTCTTTTTTAATAAGAACTTTCCTTTAATCAAAGAATGATTAAGTTTAATTAAGGCTACTAATAACCTGTGGGCTCTATAATTAATGTTTATCTTACACGGTTCAATCTTAGCAGAAATACAGTACAAGTTAATTTGAGACCACAAAGAAGAAACACCGGTGACATTTTAAATTGGAATAGGGATGGTTGCAGTGAAAGGTGCTAATGAATGTTCTTTTTGCAATCCTTTATTTACCCGTGAGTTCATTCTAGTTAAACCACAGCACAAAGAAGCACACTGGAAACCAATGTCAAATAATTGTGTTTTATGTAAATCTACGCCCACAATATTCATTAGGATTTATTCTTAGAAAAGATGAGCACTTGCCACAGTTGTAGTTTTGCTCTGAATCCTCGGAGGACCCTTGGATGTTTTGAAACCTCAGTCAATATGTATGTGTGCGTTGTTCAATTGCACCAGAAAATCATTTGCACAGGTAGGTGGAGTGCCACAGTTTGTATTCAACAACTGTTATCGTCAAAGAAAATGACCCAAGGAAGAGACAAGCAGATGAATAAAGTCCTCTCAAAAATAGTGTAAATGAAGGCACAAGAATCACATTACAATATTTACATTACACACACTTTTTATGATTAATTAAATGTAAAAAAAAATAAGAAATTATAATAATGTTTTATGTAAATCTATGCCCACAATATTCATCAGGAATTATTACACTTGCCACACTTTCTGTTTGCTTCGAATCCTTGAAGGACTTTTGAGTCTTTTGTAATCTTGGTCGATATGCATTTATGTATTGTTCGATTGCCCCGCATATCATTTGCAGCATTACTTGATGAAATATTGATAACCCTGAGTATGCCTACAGGGTCTTCAACAAATCTATTGAGCAGAACTCCCCTCCATTTATGTCCAAATTACTTTCCCATTGCAGTCATGTTTCTCCATTCAATATGTTTTAATATTTTATTAATTGATGCCCATTTGTGAATGCATGTGATATTACCTTATTGAACTGCGAGCAATGAGATTCAAATGGCCCGAAATTCAACATTTGTCCTGACTAACATGTTTTGAAAGGTGAAGAATGCCACAAGCTACATTTGAAATACAATTGCAAATGTAGATGTGTATGTGTTTCGTGAATATATATTCATTGAAAAGTTATTATTTGGAGCTCAAAAAGCATACATACATAATTCAAATGGAAAAGATAACTCACGGTTGAGTCACATCAAACATTTGTATACATATGTTTTGTGTTTAATCACCTTAAATAACTGGGCGTATGGTTTAATTGGTGCTTTGCTTATCTCAGTTCAAAACAGGGCAGGCACAAAATCTTAAAAAAATGTTTTACAATGATTTTTCCTCAAAGAAAAGCTGCACGTTGTTTACATTTAATACTTCATTTAAAAGTTTCAATGTAATATCGTCCCACTTTTCACTGGCAAAAGGCTTGTTGACGTAAACATGGGTTAGCTGTAAAGACAACACAAGGGTTGAAGAAAAACTTTAAATAAAATCAACAAAACTGAAACCGTAAAAGATGACAAAATCCACCAAATAGTACAACATACATCCTTGTTCTAGCAATCTAAAACTCAAGAGCTCAAAAATATACACAAACACAAATTAAATTACAACTAAAGAATGTTTTTTATATTCTGCTGTAGGTTCAGTCACTGTGTTTACAAGGACGGATGTGAATTGTCTGTAGTTTTGTTTTCTGTGAACCTTCCAGGAAACAAGCAGGACAAACTGTATTTCACCCGCCTGGTTTGTTTGGACATGTCTCCTAAAGAAGGAGTTGTGAGTGTGATCTTGGAGAATACCATATTATTAAATTCTCCTTTCTACTAGTACAATATAACTGTTCATTGTCCCCCTGTCCATCTCTTGGCAAAAAAAAACCACCCTGACTGCACCAACCAACTGACCTTCACTGACATAATCTTCAGAATCCGACCGCTACTAAGTAAAAAAAAAACAAACCTATTACGGTAAAAGTTGGCAAAACAAAAACTGGGAATAGTGTATTAATCAAACCAATTATAAATAACACAATCAACTCAACAATTATTTGCACAAAAACCAAAAATACCCCAACATGCAAAACCATTTAGACCAGCTGCAACAGTCCTCATCTGCTTCATGAATACCAAGTTCCCTTATTATTTTAACACTAGGTTACATTAGCATTAGCTGTATTTTCCATTTGCTTCTTCATAATGAGGGTCTTCATGTTGCACATAATCATTTCTTCCCTTAAACTGTCTTTTATGGCAAAACCGGGAATGTGAGCTAAATCTCCAGCCTGCTTGTGGCCTTTCTCAATGGTCTTCTAACACAATCTCCTATGGGGGTTTATATTTCACACATTTTTTTAATCAAAACGTCCTCGCAGTTCGAAAATTTGAATTTGGTTATTTACTTCAAGTAGCTCTTAGCCACTGATTAAAATGCACATCTTCCCGCGCTAATAAAGCCGGCGTTATCAAACTCACAAACGTGGCACAAAAAAGACATTGATTGGTAAAGTTCAGTAAAAGAGAAAAAAGTGTGTAGTTCCTTTGAGGCTGTTTGGTGGCCATACAGTTTACATTGAAGATGCAATATGATAAGGAAGCACTTTCAACTCTATTTTCTCACCGAGTCGATCAAACAGCCACTGACAGTGATGGATGGTGTTTTTCTTTAACATTGAGTGAGTTAACATCTTTTTGTCTAAATCCTATAAAATTGTTGAGATTGGTGCATCACTATTTAGTAAAATCCCCAAAGATATAATAGGTAATCTAATCTTGGGTCAGAAGATAGACTTTTTGCAACCCAAATCATAAAACCTACAAAATGGATCGGAGCTTTTTGGAAAAGGCACTTTTCAGAAATGATTCATGTAGTTCCTGAGAAGGTCGGTGCCTGAGCATATAAAGAATTAAATGAATAATCCTACTCAACATAAATGTACTTTATTATCATCTGTCTCGTAATTGATGACATACTATTACTTTAGTGCTGATTCGCCTAAAATGGAATAGTGCAATGTTACGCTAAAGAGACAAGATTCATCTGGGGGAGGGGCTGTACTTTCTTACCTCTAGCCCACCGGGAAGCGTAGATTTGTATTTATTTATTTATTTGGCTGGGACAGTGCACATTAATGAACGTACAATTGTATAGAATCACACAAATTGACGTAAATATGCCGGATTTAGCACAGTGCTAATTTCCATTCATAGTCCCAGACATAAAATATAATACAATACAATATGTTGCAGTTTCAGACATAATAGCAGAACAAAAGATCGCTATTCACCAAAAATATATGTACCGTATTTTCCGCACTATAAGGCGCACTTAAAAACCTTTAATTTTCTCAAAAACCAACAGTGCACCTTATAATCTGGAACGCCTTATATATGGATTAATTCTGGTTGTGCTTACTGACCTCCAAGCGATTTTGTGTCACACGGCGCTCAAGGCGCTCCGTCAAAATGCTTTGGTACGACTTTGGTAAACTACAAAGCTCCGGGAGTCATGAGCGTTGCGGAGTAATACATACCGGTACTATGCTTCACCGTAACGAAGCAGGAATCGTCACTGAACTGCCAGGTAACAGCAACGACACAGACTCGGATAATGACGAGGGGGATCCGGGCACGCTGGATGCCGTAATCGCTCAACTGTTCAACTCGGACACTGAAGATGGAGACTTTGAGGGATTTGTGGACGAGGAATAAACTGAAAAAGTGACTGTATTGTGTTGTATGTTACGTGT
>JAVQKC010154064.1:0-27559 GCA_036025475.1 Philypnodon macrostomus
CAAACATCCAGACAAATCAAAAAAGTGATTAAGGTCCCATTGGTAACAGTTGTAGCACGTATGGGCAGACATACGGGGCAGACGTACGGGGCAGACGTACGGGGCCGTTTTCGCCGATATACACCTTGCTGTCGGGGACGACAGCACAGGCCTAGTTAATAAGTGAATTACTTAATTGTCATTAATCTAAGATGTACCAAACTCAATCCAGTTCTGCATCTTCATGATATGTACTTGTGTGCAACAGTTGAAAAAGATCCAGCAAAGACTTTTTGAGTTATTGCGTTCACAGTTTTGGCCCTTAATTAATAATTACATAATTAATATTCATCGAAGAAGTACCCAAATCGATACAGTTCAGCGTCTTTATGGTATGTACCTGTGTGCAAATGTTGACAGCTAGGATCTGTGGACGCGGACAAACACCGACGTGATTCCATAATATCGGCGACACGCTGTTTTCGCCGATATAATTAGGTATTTTGCAACTGTAATTACTTTGGTGAGCATTAGTAAGATTGACTTTCAGAGAAAAGGCACACATTTTGAGAGGATGTACAGGAACAGTCTTACTAAACAAATTCAGCCTGGTTCATTAAAAATACTACAAAATAAAAGGTTGAACACAGGATTAAAATACCAGTGAACCAAAAAGTAGAAAATAAAGTTTGGTTAACAAAAATAGGCTCAACTTTTATGTAAGACTAGCTTAGAGCAGCTTCATGACTAACCAAACAGAAGTGGAGGTAATGTAGTAATATGGTGGTTTAGTTGTGGAAAAGACGAACACGCTGAGATATGGAGGCTCGACACAACGGGCAGTTCTGAAGGGCGTCACTGCACATCTGACAGCAGCACACATGTCCACACGGCAGGAAGATCACCTGAGACTGGAGGCAAAATCAACCATTACAAAACTGTGCCATACTTCACAACATGAAGCTAATGATGAGTCTTACCCCAGTCTCCATGCAGACCACACACTCAGAGCTCCCAGGCCCATCCATAGGGCTCGGGGCGGAGGGGGTGACGGGTGTCCCGGGAGTGAGAGGTGGACTGGGATAATGTATGGGTAAAGAATTTGGAAGAAGAGGTGGCGAGGGAGCAGACGCTGCTTCATCCTCCTCTGGCTCCACAGCTTCACAAGCTCCTGATAAACGAGAGTGAGCTTAAAATAGTATAGGCATTCTATTTTAGATGTAATATATGTTGAAATTATGCAAAGATGCCAGATTTTGAGCTGTACCTTGAGGATAGCTTTCTTGGGCCCATTTTAGAAGAGCTTTCTGGATGCCTACTTCATTAATGCCCAGCTATCAGACAGACAGAAGACATAGATCTTAAATAGTAAACATTCAAATTCTAATCCATAATGCTATTTGTTTTTGTTAATACTGTATATTTTTTGACAAATACATGACATTGAATAAGGCTGACACACCTTCTTGAGGTCAGCAGCGGTCATTTGGTGAAGTGCATCAGTCGTTATTCGATGATGAGCCAGAATAGGTAAATAGTGTTGAGCCGACAGTCTGCACAGCAGGTTCACAAGCTCTTTCTCCACACCAGCTTCCTGTAAATAACAGACAGGTTAAAAACAGGAAGAGAATATTGTTGAAATGTTTGAGCCATTTGACTGATGTGCACTCCACCTGCATGCGCAGTGACAGAGGCTTGGCATCCAGAAGCCTCTGATACTGAATCATCCAATAGTTCTGCTGACTGGACTCAGACTTCTGCTCAAGCTCCACCTAAAATGCCCCATTACAACAAACTCAGAATCATTGACAGTGACTAAAAGGCTGTGTGTGTAATTTTAACACAATACAATTGTACATGTCCTCACCAGAACCTGCCTCAGCTCCTGCTCTCTTTGGTCCCTTTGTTTAAGCAGCTGCAGCAGTAAGTCACTGAGAGCTTCACGCTGTTGCACCAGCACCTCCTGCACAAGAGCACAAAAATAAAATGATAAAATCCTGTTGTTTCACACTCGGTGGAACCCTTCTCTGACCGAGACATACAGCATAAGATCCCAGTCTATACGAGTCAGTCAACTGTTCTGCTATGGAGCAATGACATAAATAATAAAAGAAATGCAAAACTGGGGAGGCAAAGAAAGAGGCGATGACACCCACCTGTAGGTTTTCAGCGTCAAGGTTACGTCTTTTAATCTCCAGTTTAGTCAGCTGCATTAACTCACTCTCAATCAGCTTGATCTGGGGACAGTGGAGATACAGCAGTTATGAAGGAAGCAGGGAAATGGGGATGAAGGTATGACATGATGAAATGTTGTTAGTTACTAAGAGCACTACACTAATAAAACAAACATATAAACCACATGAGGTGCTGTTGAAACATTAGAAAAAAACACATGTGAAAAAATATGGCATCATCATAAGACACTGGCCCCTAAGAGGACCGGGGGAGGTGAAGGCTGGTTCATACTGACCTGGTTGCGTATGTATCCATGCACGCTGTCCTTTTGCAGCTGTAAGGCTTGAAATGCTGCCTTTTGAATCTCTTCCTGCAGAAAACATTTATATATGATGATTTCTGAATGAGCCGATCTAAGAAACAACGATCAAAGAGAGAGTCTGTACCTCTTGTAAAATCTGAGCGATGGCTTTGGACTTGTCCAACACTTGGAGTGATAACATTTTGTCAAACTTTCTATCCATAGTCTCCATACTAAGAAGAAAAACAGAAAAAAATGCATTTTTAGGTAAAATTTAGTATTATTTATTTATTCTTGTAGCAATTAGTGTTTTTTTTATTGAATTTAATTTACCTCCGATGAGCCTCAGAGACCAGGCTCTGTCTGCGATAGTCACTGGCCTTCTGCAGCAGGCTCATAGCACAGTTGTCTGACAGCATCTTCTGCATGGCCGCTATTACAGATGAAGAAAACCATCAGCATAAAATGGCAGTTTGAAACAAAACCAGCTCAGAGATTTATTTAGACAATGTTTTACCTCTCCATCTTTATCTCTGTTATAAACTGGTAATTTCATCATTATTAGTTAATTAACTTCACTGACATCCACTATTATTACATAGTTTAATGGTACTCTTATCACAGTAATTCCAATTAAAAACAGTGTTACTGACCTGCTACCTCCTTCTTCCTCAGTGAATTAGCCTCTTCCTGTGTGATGGCAGCCAGATGCTCCATACGGATCCTACAAGGAATAAAACATATATTTTTTATTCATTTATATGTTAATACTTTTGTTGCACCTAATACTACCATGGCTTTATTTACGACTGTTGGGACAGATACCATGGGGTGGGTTTTATCTTTTTACCAATGCACCTCAGTTAACTGTAGTTGATTTAATCTATCTATCAGTATTATATTATTGATCCTTCCCACGCTAAAGCCTGCATGCTCCTCACATGACATACTAAATTATGTGTATTGTACATGCAGGAACAGTAACATGTTGGTATGTTTCTATCCGTGTGTGGTGAAGACTATATAATCACCCCATCATTTGAGCTGTTTAAAAATATGTCTTAATGTAGTCTTCCCCAGAATACAAATACAAAATACTTTGACATGAAGGTTTTCGCATGATGACTGACACACACATAACTAGTAAACATAATGGTTTAACTAACTAATATTTGAGTTACTGTTGTTTTTAACCAGGACATTTCTTGTGTGAGCCTTCACGCTCACAAAAAGGCTTTTATTGTTCTTCAGAAAGCACTTTACAAACAGGGCTACTTAGAGGAAATAATGATTAGAGTGCTCCCATGTACCACACAGCTCAGCTTGTTCAATAATCACTCACCTGTCTTCCTCCATGGCCTGGAGAAACTCTGCACTCTTCTTTTGCCTGCACAATGCCACAAAGACAAAACTCAGTCAGTTTCCCCTTCACAGCAGGATTCAAGCCCACAGGCTAAAGCCTTACCGACTATCACCCATTAGCATGTTGTCAATGCGATTCGTAACGTCATCCTCGGCTTGACGCACTTTCTCCAACAGAATCAGCCGTTCTGCGTCTAGAGCCCTCTGCTGCTGACTCAGGCCTACTTCTAGACGCACCTGCTCCTAAATATTGCAAGACATTTACTGATTATATTTAAATGCAGTTTTGCCTTTGTACCCGTCGGTGGGTGCCTTTTTGCCTTTGTACCTGTCGGACCGAGTTGAGGATGTTTTCTTTCTGTGAGTGGTTCATTAGTAAAAGCTGAGTGTGCTCCCTGCGCTTTTCCTCCAAGTGTTGCTCAAAGGCCAGCTTCTCCTGCTGCTTTTGCTCCTGGGTCGGAGATGGTTAAGAGTCAATGACTTGTGTACACATTACCAAGACCTTGTGTACTGTAAATCAATGTGGCCAATTACTTACCTTTCTCTTCTCGTAGTCACTGAACTTACTCTGAAAAAAAAAGCCTGAATTTTAGACATTATCAGTAGTTTTCGTCAGATCAGCTTATTTGTGTCAAACAGTAAGAAGCTTTATTGTCATTACACAAACCTGCCAGGCCTTCTCTAAGCCATCCAAACAGTCTGTGTTATTGTCTTTGACACTGTCATTCTCCAGCACCGGGAGGAGGTACTGAGAAGGAGGGCAATACTCCTCTCCCAGCTCTAAAGAATTAAACATTATGGTTGAATACAGTCAAAATAAAACATAGGATCAGTCTGAATCTGTAGACATGAAAAACTGAAAACTGAAAGCTTTACCAGAGCACAAGAAGCGCTGGATGCTCTCGGTCCCCTCCACACACACAGAATGTAGTGGGTAAATCATCTTAGCAGCATCAAGAGTAAAAATCTGACAGAACAATACAAGGCCTTTATAAAACATCCATCACATGTTTGTATGTTTGATATTATAACATTTTAAGACAAAGACAAACCTCTAAAGTTCGTATGAGGGCTAAAGTTTTGGGAAGTTGGGTGATGTTATTATCGGTCAAATCCAGAGTGCGGAGGCTCCTTAGAGAGCCCATTGTGGAGGGCAGCTCGCTGAGACTATTACCTATAACAGAAACATGACTGTGACACTTGGGTATGAGACGCTTAAAATAGGCTTTAGTGTTTATTTACCTTTTAAATGAAGTGTCTGCAAGAACCGCAGTTCACCAAGAGAGTCTGGAAGCATCTTTAAATGGTTCTTCTCTAGATTCAGGATCTAGAAAACACACACACACACACTCATTTGAGAGCTGAACAAATTCACAACCCTCTGTGCACTCAGGCCCAGTTTACCTGCAGAGATGATAGTTTTCCAATGTCATCTGGGAGTGAAGTGAGTTTATTTTCATGCAAGTCCAACACCTGCAGAGAAGAAATAATAATAATAATAATAATAATTCATTTTCAAACCGCTGGTCTCTTAATTTGTTTTGTAATGTGTAATATGTAATTTGAATGTGTAACCCGATGCTCTTTACCTTCAAAGTGATCAGACTGCTGATGTCACATCCTTTGGGAATCAGAGACTTTATTTCATTGCTGTGAAGTATAAAGACCTATAAAGAAATTATAAAGCTAAAATGATAAATTCACTTGAAAAATAATACATCAAAGTTCAAATAATCTCTTACCTTCTTCTGAAGCACTTTACAAATGGAAAAAGCGCTGGAAGGAATCTGCAACAGAAAATAAACAAATAATATGTACGCAATGACAAGAAACAATATAATAATAAACAAACAAAACAGGAAGCTTCAGTAAATCTAATAAAATCAATTCAGTGACAAGACAACATTACAGATGTCCGCTATCTGGTTTAAACACGTAACCCAACAGACCTCAGGAAGCTCACAAGAGGAGATGTCCAGAATATCATCAGCGCCTGCCTCCTTAGACTAAAATGCAACAAATTATCGTAAATTGTAAATTAATATTTCAAAAGTATAGAATAAATGTGTAATATAATGTTGACACTTTTCTCACCCGACACAGCAGATACTCCAGTCTCTTTTTGGAGTCGTCACTGGGCTTCTTCTTAAAGAACAGAGGCATCTTGACCACTGTAACTACAATGTAAAAGCAATGATGGTATTTATACGGGGTGGCAAGAGATTAAGCAGGAGGGCAGGGGAAAAATCGCTGATACTTTGGTGCGTTTTATGGTTAATAAATCTTTAATTGCTGTGTGTGGTGATGTTGATGGCGTAGAGATGGGAGGGGTTGCTTGGTTTACGGTAAATTACATAGTTAGCATGGCTACATCCAAGGATATTAGTTATACATAATACACTATACAACAAGAATATCTAATTGTACAACGGGAGAGTCATCATAGAAGATTGTATCTGTAGGATTTTTTTAAAGACAGCAGTAATAATGATTGGGTCTAAACCGCTATGTTAGCCCTATGCTAGCCTTTGGTAGCAACAGTTTCCAGTCTACCCACTGTGACATCCAGCTATATAGCAACTGGTAAGAGTAATTGGAGTCTATAAGAAATTGACAGCAGGGGAAAATAAATATAAAATAAATATAGACGTACTAACGCTAACTAGATTTTGTTTTGCTTACAGTTTGTTGAGCACTTCCGACGTTGGCTTAATAATCACTGTTGATATATTTAAACAGATTGTTTACCTTCACAGCTCCTGGCTGTCAGAATCAATAGAAATGAGTGTCTCTAAAAAAAAATGAATTTGTTCTTCGTACCGGACCCGACTGTTTATGTCTGCGCTCTACCAAAAACGTAACAAATTATCTTCTTCTCTTTAGCATCAGTTTTTACCCATCTAAACCTTCTGTGGCGCCCTCTAAAGGACAAGCATTTGAGTTCATTTCTAATGCATTGCTTTAATTAAGCAGTGCTTAATTATACTATTATGCAATATACCAAATCTCTGAACTGCGTTATTCTAATCATCTTACAGGCCTGTGCAGGTCTGATGTAGCCTGACAATCTCTGTATATTCTAAACAGAGCGAAAGGCGAGGTTTGATACACTGTTCTAGGCAGCGGCTTAACGAGACCCATTTGCCTGATATACATTACATTATTTATTTACCTCTATGTAGGCATTAACGGTAATGGTACACTATATAATACTACTAATAATAATAATAAAATAATAATCAAAAAACTCTCCATACTTCATTCAGGTCACCTTTAATGACAAAAAGTTTTTCCAATGTAGTGGGAAAAAGAAACTCAAAGCAAATGTATTTTTACAATATGTCCATTGTCCTACTGTTACTGAATGGACTCTCTCTGTTCACATCATCATCATCATCATCATCACAAACTCGATTCTTTTATGTATCTCTTATTCGGCTTTAAACAAAAAAAATAAAAATAAACAAACAAAAGCAAAAAGAAGCAAGATGTCAGCCAGTGTCTCTGCAGCCGGACCGTAGCGGTTTTACCCCTGGCCACGTTTTTAGATACTTGCAGACCTTAAGTGTTTTTTTGCATTTCTATCATCTCAAAGCCATTCTCCTATGATATTTTGTAATTTTCACTCACAAACCTGCCACTCACTGGACATTCTTATTCTTGCAGGTGTATCTAAAAATGTTGCCGTGTGTTCTTATGTTGATTTATTTTAATTTAGGATAAAACGTTACTATTGTGTACTTTATGTCATGTAATTCAGACCATTTATGTGGTCAAAATATATCTCAATTGGTTTCAGAGTTTCAGATCTGTGTAAACCAAAGCTCTATTGTAATGCATTTTCACAGGATAAAGTTTGCTACATCAGCGCTAAGCACATTTTAAACACTCTTGGTAACTTCAGTCTAGAGAATCTATCTAGAATCTATTTTTCTATTTTATGATACCGTTGTAATTATTATGAATGTAATCCAGCATCAGAGACAATGACAGACAGCTAATCCATAAAAGTACAAACAAAGACAAACAAGTCCAAATTTTAGCCCGGAGATGAGGCTACAAACAAAAAAGGCTTTTTGTCCAAACTGGGTGAACATGCATTTATTTGGCAGCTTGGCAAATAACCCTTGGAGTGTCTGGATGAAAGGCTAGTAAAGGTCTGATAAAAAACAAACAAAAACTATCACTTCAAATAAATGATTGATTCCTCTCATTAGAAATGCACTCAAAAGGGCATTTAAAGCACACAATGTATAAAAAGATGGACAGTCAGATCTCCTCTCTGTCGCCTCCATGTGGTGGGCTGCACACATTATCCCAATAAAGGAGTACATAATATTTTATATTAATTTCACTGTTACAGTTAAGAGCATTAATATAAAGCATTAGCTTAACATAGGCTTGTTTAAATACATATCTTTAGTTAACTTAAAAATGTATTATTAATGCAAACTTTAATTCTTCAACATTTCATAGCATCCAAAACCAAAGATCTTCTCAAGTCCAAAGCATCTGGAGCTAACACCAGAACTAGTCTAAAACTCATCAAAGCACAAGAACCAATTAGCAGATTCCCAAAGGAAACTAAAGGATTATACAGGGTTTGAAATCTTTACACTGACTAAATAGAAAACAGCCTTGTAGCTTTGTCCATCTTTATATACAGTCTATGTCTCAAACCAAAACCCACGCTGAGATTCATAAAAAAAAAAAAACGTGGGACCAAATCAAATAAAATACTGTTATGGGTAACGTCTGTCTCTAAATTCGAATATGCCCAATCTCCCCAAGTGCACACCGTGGCCACTACGTGATACGTCATCGTGATTACAGCATTTTTCCTGTCATAAAATAAATAAGAAAAGTTGATATTATTCAAAGAAAATTACTACAAAAAAGGCATGAGTAATTCGGAGTAGCCCGTGGGTGAAATACTGACTCTCACTTTTATGAAGTCGCATGGTGGGCTACTAATGTCAGTGGCACAATCTGTGGTCAAACTGGAACAGTCCCCTGTGTTTTTCACATCCAAAAAGGGCAAAGAGTTTGGTTTTGATGCTCCCTGAAAACCCACCCACTAAAAACATTACAACCCCCTCCTGGAAAAAAAAACAACGACGAATCATTTTTAGATTTACAAATGAGTGAAAGGGGGCTTATCTACAGACAGTCAAACAGCCAGTCAAGAAAAGGGCAAAAAGGGGTGAGGAGGCGTAAGAGGAAAGGCAGATTGACCTGAGAACATGTCATATCTCAGGGACCTGGAGGAGGAGGGGGGAGTCAGGCGGGACAGAGGGACAGGGACTTTCTCTGTAGGCTCCACTGTGGCCACTTCACAGGCACTTATCTTCAGCTTGGTTCAAAAGGAGCTGGTGGGAGGCGTGGTCAACCTCTTTCCAATGTACACCCTGAGGAGACAGAGGAACATGAACACATATAATATAAAGTCATGTGCTAAAGTTAATTACCAATAAATTAAAAATCAGGCAAGTAACAGTTACTTTTGTAAACGCGTACGAGATATCACAAAGAAGTAACATCTCTTCTGTTTCCTATTGACGTAATTGCACACCATGGCAAGGAAAGGGTATTTGTATAGCACAATTCATACACAGGGCAATTCAAACAATCGATAAAAAAAGATTAAGAAACGGTTCACACTTCAGGGAGACTATTCCAGGGTTTAGCTCTATAAAAATGAAACGCTGCTTCACCGAGTTCAGTCCAACATGCATGAATGTTTTGTTTTGTTTGGAGTCTTACCCGAGTCCTAGAGCGAGGATGTGTGATAGCAGCAGTGAAGGGATGAACACTTTGAGAAACTCGGCTGAGAAGATGCCTCCTTTTTTCATGGCTCCCGTTTTCCTCATGCTCAGAGTCACAGAGCGCCGGGGGTGACGAAAGTGGAACTCCCTGCACCACAGAGGAGAGATTGACATCAGGCGAGTGCTTCATTAATGAAAGGACAAACAGCAGGCTTGGTTGTCATAGTAACAGTATACCACGGTGTCCAAACTTTTTTCACTACGGGCCACATTGTCAAAAATTAATACCGTGGAGGGCCATTCTCTGAGGTGACCGATTTCTGTTTCCTGGCAGGTTTTTTCACTTAAATATGCAATATACCCCTGCAGTACACGCTTGGCATTTATCAACCGACTGTACACGTTTGTTTACTGTGTTGCCATGGTAACTGTGTGTGAGAGATGGAGTCAGATTATAGATTAACAAACATGATGTTATACTTTTATTGTGTTCAAAGGTACCACACACTTGTTTTTTGGGGTGTATGTTTCATTTAAACTTACTTATAGTACTCTTATTTACAAGATGGCATTGAACGCCCCATGTGCATGTCTGAAAATTGGTTTGACTTCAGTTTAGTTCTACCGCAGGCGCAGCGTATGAGAGGAGCCGTTGGTGTGCAAGTTCAATCTGTTGAGCTTGAGAAATACAGCTTTTTGGACAAAAGGCAACTCCAGTCGTCATCGATGCCTAATAGCTGCAACATGTGTACTCACTTGGGGGGAATGTTTTCAGGTCGACTGGACCAGTCAGCGACCCAGTCTGCATCCTTCATTAGGATGTCCATGTCCCGCTCTTTCTCCAAGACGTCCTCCTCTGACTGCACAGACACACAACACAAATATGATCAATATACTTTTTTTTTTTTTTTAACCTTTATTGTCATTATACATACGGTGTACATAAAACAAAATTGTGCAACCTGAAGTTTGGCTAGTCCTGAGCCGCTGCAATTATTAGTGCCCCGCCATAGTGGACCAACCTGACCGGGATGGTAGGGGAAACCTACCCCTAGAAATGGCTAGACCTTCTCCTGTTGCATCCTTTATGATCAGTGACTTATTCTTTGTTGCAACTCAAACTGCAGTATCAATATCAGTTCATCTTCTTCTGCTTATCCATCCCACCAAGGGAGATATTGAAACACAACACAACTACTTCTATTGGACTACTGTTAAGGTCTTTTATTTGAACGACAACTCTGACTGATCAAGCTTTCAGTTCAACTTCATAATTGTGCGGTTTTGTGCTGCTTTCACGTCTGCTGCTAAATGCAAAAATCCATGCCACGCCCTCTAGAGTAAATCTCTGGCAAAAGCCCTACATACAGTCGTTAGTAAATAGTTTAATCTAGAGGTGTGACCGTATTCCAAGAAATTTCAACAGACTTTGTGAAAATCTATTGAATAAAAAAATCAACCCAACCCTAAAGACATTGGGGTTGTATGAGCTTTAGAGTGTATGCAATAAATATTTGTCCTGTCACAACTTGTGTCAAAACGAATACTGATTGAATCACAGTAATTTCTTTTGGTTGTTTCTATTATCGCTGTTGTCTTGTGTACTGAACACTTCTATCACACTTTCCCAGTCGAGTCCTTACTTGGCTGTCTCTCCTTGCGTCCACGTCAAAGATGATCTGTCCTTCGTCCTCCTGGGGGCTGTGGGGCCGGGGCGGGCTGTGGACACACAACATTAATTTATTCTTTATTTAACCGGGTAAGCCAATTAAGAACCAATTCTCATTTACAATGGCGACCTGGCCATATTCATTCCTAGGCAATGTGGGTTAAGTGTCTTGCCCAGGGACACAACGACAGCGTGTGCTTGGACGGGGACTCGAACCACCGACCTTTTGGTTGAAGGGCGAGCGCCTACCCACTGCACCACTGTCGCCCAAAAACCATTAAAACACTACGTTAATAAAAAACAACGTAAAACAACGGATTTCTGATGAATGATCGACCGCTCTGTCAATGAACCACTACAACTGAGGCTAGGGAAAACAAAGACGAGATGTAATGTATAAATCACAATGCATTTAAACAAATTTAGGCTGGTTTTGTTATTTTGTCCTCGACTGATCAAACCTACAGTTGCTCATTTAAACATCTTTTTTATAAACCCATTTTCATATACCTGTGTCTTGGGGGCATCTGTTCATTAAGCAGTTGACCCATTGCATCATGTGCATTTGCGTGACTGTAGAGTTGTTGTTGTAAGATTATGATGCACAGTTGTGTGGTGGTTTTGGACAGACGCAAACAGCCCGGGGTGAGTCACAGACAGCTGACTGATAAGCCCTGCTCATTCTGTAGCTGTGAGCTTTATAAACAAACACATGATGGAGCAACATTATAATGCCACGTTCACACCGGACACGAGCACAGCGAATGGAGCGAGTGATTCCTATGTAAAGTCTATGTGAAGGCGTGTTGGATGTTCAGCCGATTGGAAAACATGCTTGCCCCTTTGATCCCAGTCACTGAGTTAAAGTTTTGAATGTGTGGTATGTTAATGCAACACCAAAGAATGCAAGTTCAAGGCAAACAGGGCACAAGACTTCACACTCAAATAATATTCACCACCTAGAATTCACACGTGGGCCACAGAGTATTATTTTAATGGGATTTTTAACAGGAAATATAATTGCTTCCAATGAAAGCCATCCCAAAGGGCAGGCACATGAATACCAGGAGGTCAACTGGTTAACCCTGTGCCAAATCACAACAAAAATTTAATAGGCTGATTGAAGTTGTGAATGTGTCAACCAGAAAAACAAGTAGGTTTGTCTTTATTGGTTTCTGGCCAATTTGATCTATTTGATAAACGAAATGTTTAGTACTCACAGTACAACTCACAGTTATAGTTACATCATGTACTCCCTCATGGTACTCATGATTCATTTATTCAGTTTCTAAACTGCTATCTGTTCCCCGTTTACTCACACAAATTTAAGAGCACAAAGCTGAAGTTTACTCAGCTAAAATGTCTATCATCCAATCAACAGTATTCAGTGTTTAGCCCCATCTTTCCAAAAAACGTAAACTACATATTCCTGGCTAAAGCGTCACTAAATGGACAGAAATATGACTTTTTGGTGAAGATCTGTCCTCATTATTTACTCTTTCATTCACCATTGAGCCATTTAACTGGTCACTTTAACTTTAATGACTTTAACGTCAAAAGCCTGCTCAAAACCCACCTCTTCAGAACTGCTTTTAATGTTTGATCTTAATTGTTTTATTGTTTGTATATTGTTGTTATGGCCTTGTACAGCGTCTTTGAGTGTTGAGAAAAGCGCTTTTAAATAAAATGTATTATTATTATTTATTATTTATTGAATAAGATACAGACTGAGAAAGGCCCTACAGTATTGCAGATGTGTTTTAAGTACACTGTGGGTTTATGTTGACCCCGTACCTGTCACATGACGAGTTGCTCCGGCTGGACTCGTGCTGAGCGTCCAGCAGGATCTTCTCCATGTCTCCGTTGTGGATTGAGGATGATGACGGGACATGCTCCAGCCCTCCTCCCATCACCTCCTCCTCTTCCTCCACTTGGGGCAGGGGCAGCAGGGGGCTCCCGGCAGTAGCAGAGGGAGGCTGGCCAGGGCCGGACGTGCCTCTGTGCATCTCCAACTCCACCCAAGAGCCTGCAGCGGGACACAACCACATCCATTCAACGAGAGCTTCTGTTGCCTCTGCTGACTTCACCAAAACAATATGCCTACTGTCTATGCAGCCAATCACAGCAGACCATCATCTACACACAGATTTTGACTTCCTGTTGGCAAAAGAATTAGCTACATGGCAGTTCAGAAAGTCAGCAGATAATATCATCATTAAGTTGTCTTAAATTTAATGTATTAGAATGTTTTATATGCTGTACAAACAAATACAATTCAATTGAAATAATGCACATGGAAGATGAAGATTCTTTCTTTCTAACTTTGTATGCACTACTTATTTGTTTGAATGAGGATTATTTAGGGTTTAAGGGTGTGTTATTTAGAGTTAGTAAGTTACTACTAGGGATGGGCGATATAGACTCAAAATTATATTACAATATATTTGAGTATTTATCCCAATAATGATAGAGATAAATACGAGACACGCGAGTGCAGTTGGTTGAATTAATTTAATATCTGTTGCAACAGCTCATGTTTAACTTTGAGATACATTTTGATCAGTTACATCTGTATTACTTAGCGTTATGTTATCATATCACAACATTTAATCATAATTTTACAGTGCTAGTGGATGTGTTTATACCTTTAATGAAACAAGCTAGTGACAATATACGCTTAAATGTGCTTTACAGTGTTACAAACTCGCACTAAAATAATCAGTAAGAAAAAATGTCAGAGGAAATAGTGTTTTTTAAAGTTCAGAGCAAGATGGCTTATATAATGAATCTGCTGCGAGTGATATACCTACAGGATAACGAGATGAAGGTTACTAAGAACCTTCCTTATATTGTTATGATGATCCTGGAGTGTTAAACAAATATTCTGTGTTTTCCAGGTATTCCAGGATATCAATGTATTGTGACCACATCCTGTTTGATCAGCCAGGCCTAATAAGATAAGACTGTAGTCAATAAACTCGTAAGGTTACTGCATCCTGCTCAAAGCTTTTCCAAACCCAGATTCCACACAGCCAAGCCTCCGCAAATTCCGCAACGTTCTATGCTTGGGTGAGGGTCTTGTGGATCAACTGTAAAACCATGTTTGTCAACCGCTGACTGTTAAATTCTCTTGAAATAACTGACTAAACTAACGGATTCAAATGTATGCTAGTTTATTTGGGAAGGCCCACTTCTCTGCAGTCTATGCATCAGTGGGACTGGACTTATAGAACATCCTCCAATCAGAGGTTTTTGGCGGTTTTGGCCGGGGTACATTGATAATGTTGTTCTGTTTATGTATGTTTATTTTAATAAATTGAAAAACCCAATAATCACAACCCCATGACAGACGTCTGCCCAGATCTGATGGTCTCAGATCGGATCAGTCAAAAGGGAGCAGGGGTCTCTTGGCAACACAACCCGGAGGGGCTACTCTCATCTATCCAGTCAAATTTTGCAGGGGCGTGGCTTTGCTGAATCTGAGTTGGGATAAATAATGCCGCCGGTTTAACACTTTTGCATGCGTTTCAATTAGGCTTTTTTCCCCAAATACTGCCAGTAGCTGGTGATTTTCTGCGTCTCAAGATGTGAATAACATGATCTGATGGAAACATAATTTTTTTAATTGTGTTTTAGCAAATTATCAATATGTCGATTTATTATGGGGTGGAAATGCACTTATAGTTGACTTTTAGGTGTTGAAACTCCCTCACTACAGGACACAAGCAATGTCTGAGCATCACACACTGACCTAGGAGTGAATTGGCTTAGATGCTCACAAAGATTGCCACTACTTGTAAATAATCCATGTTTGTTTGACTGACCAGTGTTAATGCTTTAACCCCCACCCCTCCCTTGTCTTTCAGCAGGCTCTTGCTCAGAACTCACTGCTCTATCCCAGGATTATGCCGCGCTGTCCCTGTCCATTGTCTTTGCAGCTGGGTACTACGGCAACATGGCAGGGCGAACTTTCTGGCCCTTATCAGCTGTTAGTGGGGTTTAGGCAAGGGGCAGATGGGATGTGGCCTCCCTGATCTTTTTACTGATGCTAACCCAGGACAGTGGGGCAAGGTAAAGGAGAATAGATGTGTAGGGAGGGGGCCAGTGAAGTTCCTAGGACTTATGTAAGAATGTTTATGGGCTAACGGCTCCAGGAAAGAGCAGAAATAACATTGTCTCAAATAACACAAGCATCGACGGGTCACTGGATCTGATTAATGCAAGATTATATTGACACCAAAGCAGCGTCTCAGCCGCTCAATTGCTACTGGTCAACAACTTGAAGAATCTGAGTGTCTTCTCTATGTTAAATTGTTAGTATGTAAAATAATATGGCTGGCCAATATACATTATAAAATACAAGTTTCGTTTAATTTTGCAGAACAGAATTAAAGTTGCAGTACCTGATTTTGTGCAGGAAAAAAATAAACACCCCCCCCTTCTCAACCCTCTGTCACGGTCTCACACAAACCAAGAAGCATTAGAATAACAAGCAGCAGTCTAAAGTTGGCTCCTGTGTGATGGGTTGAAAACAAGTGCGAACAACAACACTGAATCTAAAACATCCCACAGAGGGGCTCAAAGTGTAATTTTTTTCTCAGATGATTTCTGGTATGCTGTACTATTGATTGTGTCATTTTGTGTGTGTGTATTTTTGCTCAAATACAAAGAAATATTAAAGCTGCAGTACCTGATATTTTTAAAGTATGAACAAATATATTATTTCTGCTTACATGTTATAAATATTGGTAACCCTTCACTATGTTTTCTGATGTAATCGAAGTGTAGACCAAAGGCTCAAATAGCCAGGACAGGACAGGACAAGCCAACAGTGTTATTTAATGTTCAAGACGTGTCAATAGTCCTAATGGTTAAAAAGGTGTGTGTGTTTCCCCGACAACTCCTTATGTACGGTTTGTTAGATATAATGGTCACTTTTAGGAAAGAGGGCCATAGTTCAGAGTTAACATTCTTCACTATCAGAACAAACAAACCCACCAGAAGGAGCTGCCAATGACTGACATCACACTGACTGGTTGTAGTGCCAGAGGTTTGCCTTCTGAACTTCCACTGATAAAGACACCGCACTTAAGGCAAACTTTAAAATGAGTAAAACAATAAGGGTAACTAACCAAATCAATGTCTTGACATATATCGTTTTAGAAATTTAAAACAATAACACCACCAGTAAACAAAATATTTTTGCAATCACAATATTTTTCTGCATATTGCTTTTCACTTTTACATTGTCTGAGTATTTATATAGTATATGATAAAATAATTGAACAGTGTTTGTTACTAAACCTGATAAGATTGTATCTAGGGCTGCAACTAACAATTATTTTGCTAATCGATTAATCTGTGGAGCGGAAACTGAGTAAATATGAAATTTATCATTTGAACCAGGTGAAGCTAAAACTATGCCAACCGGGGACTTCTGGATAGTGCATATTGACCAAATGAAGTTTTTCATCTTAAATGGAAAATGTATGTTTTATTCAGTTTTGTAATTACTAGGTTGTCAAAGAGCAAATGGCATGTTTTAGAGTCTGTATACTCCAGTTAATGATTATTTGATTGCTAAATTAGTTTCAATTATTTCAATATTAAATTAATCATTATTGATCCAATTAATTGTTTCATCCCTAATTTAATATTTTTTGTTGAATGCTGATCTTATGATATACACAACAGCCATTAATCGAATACCATACAACTATCTGAATTAGATATGCATTTACAATTAAATAATTATTGGTAAAGGCATTAGTATCCCTCCTGACCCAGAACCACACAAGAGCATGAGCAGAACCACACTGACTGGTTGCCCTCCATCCTGCCTGGAGCTTGCGTATAGTGTCACTTTTCCACCTTACTCATGTCCAGAACATCTGTCTCCTTGTCACCGGGGCCATAAATAGCTTGTCGACTCATGTACCCCGAGGTGAAGTAAAACTTTAACCAGAGAGCACACTGTGGGCCCCTGAATCACAACAAAGGTGCCATAAACAAGCTTGGTCTAATAGAGCAGACAAAAACAGGGCTGTAAAATGCACAGCGAGTTACCATTACAATAACCAGACTGTTGCACGTAAGCCACCACTTTTAAGAGAATAAAAAGCTGTCTTGTTCTTCATTCGATGAAACTGCTCGTTTTTTGGTAATACGTGTCAACACAAAAATGTCACACCAACTCAAACCGATTCTTATCACATTAGCTTTTGCCCATACACAGAGAGCATAAACTGACCAGACTAGAACTAAACACTTGGGTTAGCCTACTGCATCCTAGGCATTATCTGTGAATAACATGGCTATAAGCATAAAATGGCCATCTAGTGACACTGTTTATGCTACGGCGACCAACTAACCTAACCTACATGGCAAAACTTTCTTGCACAAAATCCTTCAAACAAAATATATAAATAATGTACATATATATGTGATTGATTTTCCGTATAATTGTAACAACGTCACTGTGGTAAGAAAAACATGTATTTTTGATTTTTCATCAGGAACCATTTTGCTACTTTCCGCTCGTTCTTGTTGACAAAAGCATAGGCCCGCCTCCTCCCTTCCTTCAGAGTCGATGATTGGCTCATACGCCTGTCACATAAGCAAAAAGGATGCTTGTTTCAATCCTATTGGTTTACACAACGTCAATAACCACCCAGAACATAACGTTCTACCTTAATGTAGTTTTCTCTCTGAATATGTGGAAACCGTGAAAAACAAATCCAAAAAAAACATACATGCACCGCCATAAATGCCCAAACAGCTTATTCAGAAAACAAACCCAATGACACACACTTTGAGCGAAAGAAAACGTGCAATACTTGTCTTACCGTTGAGCTCTCCGTTGTTGTCTGTGGAAGAAGCGCTAGCAGCGTCGGACATCGTCGTGGCTGGAGCTACGGACGGGTTGCATATAAAGGCTCAAGTCAGAGTGCCTTATCTGAACACATTCAGACGTGCGTTATCACCACAGCGGAGCCGTATTTGGTCGGGAGAGCTTCTGTCTGGGGGCTGAAGGCTGTCTGCTCTGCGCTGGCTTTTTCGGCCGAGAGGCGAGCACGCCTTCCTGGAGCTGCTTGATGACGTCACGACGCAGCAGTCAGGCGAAGATCGGTCAAATGACATAACACCAGGACGAAGAGCACACACGCTGCGACATACTGTACATGCATCGGTGTAAACTGATTAGTGAAGCACACAGAGGTTATTTCTAATAGGTTTGTAAGAAGACGTGCATGAGCTCACGTACGCACACGCCCAGACCCTGTCCTGGCACCGGAGCAGATGTGACTGTGTGGTTATATTTCCAGCAACCAGACACCATCACATCAGTTGGTATTATTAGTGTCAGCATTCACAAAGTTCCAGTGTTAGTGTTTTTGGGGTAGTGTTGAAAACGGGGTAAGAGTTACCTAGATCTATGTTTTTCCAGACCCACAATTGAATAATAGTGCCAGCAAAGAGGCTGTGAGTTCAATTCTGCAGTCACTCTGGATTCTGCAGTCACTCTGGATTCTGCATGACATGTTGCAGAACCAAAGTCTGTAAACTCAGATGAGCTTGAAATTGAATAGACTTCAATCAGTGTCACGCTTTGCCACAAGATAGTTTCAAATCAACCCACTGACAGGATAGAGTAATTTCTGAAATAAATATTTTCTAATAACAATATTACATGTTCAGAGTACTACTTGAGAACATGAATCTCTACACCTGATCCAAATCAACTCCAATCTGCCTTTTTTATTCCAGTAGAACAATGCTAGTTGGTGAAACTAAGTACTGCCAATTTTATCCTTACTGAATTGTAATCTGGTAAGTGTCAAATGCTTTGCAAGTACCCACCCTTAGTCAACAACACAGATTCAAAAAGTAGTTCCTTTATTATCATCTTCACCGTCATAGATTAAAACTGTAGTCATACATTACTAGAGGCATCAATATAGTCTTTATAGTCCACCTTTTCTCGGTAGACATCAAACTGCTGCAAACCATCTGGCCAACAGCGTGTATTGTACCTTTAAATACAGTAGCAGTATTTAGTCCTGCAGTAGTTCCAACATTTAGTGACCCATTGCCTCAAATAATGTTTTTTTTTTCTTCTTTTTTTAACTGCAGAAACACAGACATCCATTAGTTGATAAAGAGTCCAGTGTCAAATCAAAACTCCTGTTAAGTGCTTGGGAACTTAAGTGCTCAAGACAAAACCTGCAAAAAAACCAACTGTTTCATCTCACAAAATAGGACGGAAAAATCTAGTGACATTTGACCTATTGTTAATAAGACAATCATAATAATCCTGACTATTCCTCAACAAATATTACTCGAATATGTAGATAATAAATCTCTGGACCTATGTGGCCACTGAACCTGAGGCACAATGTCAGAACTGAGGAGTGTACGAGGTGACGTTCAATGCATTTAATTGTTTAATGAAAACTAGTATGACAGTATAACAGATTCATTCATAAAAGGTCTACAAACAAAATAGAAAAGTAACGCTACAATGGCACAAAGGGGACAACACCATAGAGCCTCTGAGGGGCAGATGTTACAAAAAAGTGTTTCCTGTTGATAAAGAAATGTGTTCAAGAGGGGAGAGGCGGCTGGCAAATGAAAAACAGAAATTGGCACAACAAAGAATTATTATTATTGGGTTCTTGAAATAGGGCTGTACGTAGCAGTTATGCTTACAAAACACTTGAGCAAAAGAAAAACCTACAAGTATCATTAACTGTCCCAAAATACAGCTAACTTCCTCTCAAACTGAGCTAATGATGAAAAACCTGGTGTAGTAACCGTTTAAAGGGATTAGATAAAAGAGAGATTAGATACTCTCCAAGATAATTATCAGCACGCTCTTGGTTTGGACAAACCAGTCAGTCTACATAAAAACTCAGATAAATTCATTTTCATTCATTCATAAATTCAATTCATTCTTTCGCTTGCTTTGAGGATTGTGTTGACCTGACATTAAACTCAAAGCGAGAAGAGAGTTAATAATAATAATAATTTGCATTATAGTATTATTTATTTGAGTATTTTATTGTTTATTATTTATTCATGTTATGTGTGTTTCCCTATATAATGCAGTAAGGTATAATGTATTTTAAAACATGAGCAGGGTAAAGTGGCTCCTGTCTATTTTCCACACTGGCAGTGTGCTGACATATACCTACTGAGAGTGTCACCTTCCTTCACAGACCTCATTTTACTAAATAAACTACTACTAAGTGTTAAAAGCATTCTAGTGTGCCACCCAGTGCTCCCTACAACAGTTAATTTTAACTAATACATACAGCCCTACTAGAAAAATCCCAAACTAACTCTTTAAACAAAAAGGCAGGTGTCTCTGCTGAAGATCTGATGAATGGGGTTATGGGCGAGGCTTCCACTGTCCACACTATGGTCAAGGTGGCAAAGTCTGGTCGCCGCTAGCAACGGACACGGCTGCTTCAAGTGCCTGTGTTTTCCACAGAAACCAGGCAAGATGTGGTTGACAGACACAACCTCACCTGCACCTAAAAAATAACTTGTAACTCGCCTGCCATGTTGTTAAATCACTTTATCTTGAAATATGTAGAGGTTGTTGGTGGTGGCCACAGCGATGATGTTGTCTTGGGGGTGCCAGGCGGTGTGAAGGATCTTCTTGTTGAAGTCTAAACTGTCCACGCTGATTTCGTCCTTCTTGCGTTTGCCACCCGCGCACACTTTGCGAGGCTTGAGCACCTGCAGGGGCTTGCTGTTCTCCCGAGAAGCCTCTAGGGTCACGTCTCGCCTGTGGCCGCGCTCGAACATCCGGAAAAAGTTGTTGTAAGATCCTGTCATCACCACACTGAGGACAGGAGAGAGAAAACTTTAAAATGGAAATTCCCAATTAAAATGTATTTCATAATGTAGAAGGTAGACTGAGATTTGTGGGAGTGGTCTCCCAAACCACTACCATCAAGCTTGCAAAAGAATCCACTTTTAAACAATTGACCACAAAGTGTTCAAGCCTTCAGGTGCTGTTATGAGCATGTCCTCACCTGTCGTTGCCATTCCAGCAGCACTCAAACTTGTCAAAGATGCAATCGTTCTCGTAGAGCGAGCACAGCTTGCTCCTCAGATATTCATGAACCTGGCACAATCACAGTTTCAATTTAGCAATAGCCATCAGGTCAAAACATTTAGTGACAACATTGAAAGAACATTGAAGTCACTCTTTCAGCACTGTTATCAAATATGTAGGGCTCCTCCTAGTGGTTATTATATGAAGGTACAAGATGTAAACCAAGAACCATTTTGTAGTGTAGAGATTAGGTTACACCTAAAAATCTAAAATGATTCTTACAAACATCTTACTAACCATAGTATGGAACCACAAATAGTACAGTCAGTACTTAACATAAAAACAAACTCAAATGCTAGGATGTATCCTATGGATATTTTTAAAATAGTCTAAATTCATCAAGTCTATGTCTCCTTCTTTTAATCACTTCATAGTAAATTAAACACCAGTGTGCCATCTCACCTGGTATGTCTCCACTGGCCTGTTCTCCATGTTCAAGTCCCAGATCTTGACTGATAAATAGTCCCGGGTCATCATGTAGCGGCCGTTGTGGCTAAACTTAACATCTGAGATGGAGGAGATAATCTCAGAGAAGAAAGAACGGTTACTGGGGTCTTCTGGCTCCTCAAACACTACAGACAAGACATTAAGCATTAATAATAAAATATTAACCAAGTACCAGTATAAAATCTGAGGTGATTTACATTTGGAGTGCTTGTCACAGAGTGCTGAAGCCCTCATGTCACACAAGCGGATGGTGCCTTTACTGCTGCTGTAGACGAAGGTGTTGCACTGATGAGGGTGGAACTCTGCTGCAGTGATTACCTCTGTCAGCTCCTCCATGTTGGCAGGTTTAATATCGACAATGTCTAAAGAGTGGCAAGTTAAAGATGACCAACATTGCAAACAATATTTAGACTTGTAAGTGTATATACTTTATGTCAAGCTGCTTAGAATAGAATATTTGTTCAGTATAGCATTCAGCCCAGTCAGAGGCAGTATTGAGGTGTGAAGGATACTGAAGCTGCGGTCAGTGATCTCCAGGTGCCACAGGTTGATGCGCAGGTCATCAGCCGACAGGTAGGTCTCATTGTCACTGTTGACCGAGATGGAATTGATGTGGTAGGTGTGAGCGTTGGCGAACACCCTTCGAGGACTAGCCTCTACCATCAGATCCATGGGAATTAACACGGGGACCTACCAACAGCAAGCCACAAAAAACACGTTTGCTTTGAGTTTTTCAAGTAGATTGAATATTTTATATATATTGTACATTATCGTTTTATTATTAACATGACTGAACATGAACGACCACGACCGAACATGAACACATTTTGATCATTTTAAATTCTTTGCTTACATAATGAGTGTCACACCAATTTATGACACGTATGTCTATGCCTAAATTACTGTTCAAATATAGGGTAAATTAAATGCTGAGCTTATATAGCACCAGTAAACACTGGTGTATTGCCATCTGTCAGAGCACTGACCCGCAGTGATGTGATAGAGTTGGGATCTTTGTAGCGCCCATCCTCCTCTTTCAGGTTATAGCCCTCCGGTCGCTTGTCCCGTTCACTGATTTTCCACAGTTTAATAGTCTTATCTGTAAAACAAGCACGGATGACAGTGATTCCATGGGATTAAGAAAGCAGACACAGTGATGTAAAGTAGTGTAAGGTGTACCATTAGTGGACAGGAGGAACTGAGCAGCATTCTTCTGAGGAAGCCAGCGGATTTTGTTGATCTTTTCTTCTATCTCCAAACTTTTTAAGTAGTCGAACTCAGGCTCATGGCTCTGAAAAGTGCTGTAAACATTGTACTCGCTCCGGAACTGAGGAGGGTTTTTATTCTGAAAAAGGCAAGCAAACATCATATATACCACATTTTTGTGTTTTTAAAAGGGCAGTTTTCCTGCACCATATATAGCACTATATACTTTTTCGGTCATCATTGATTTAGTGGTAACCTACAGTAAAAAAAAAAAAGCTGTTAAACAACAAAGCCAATCAGATCACCTTTAATTGTTCTTAAAGGATGGATACTTTTCATTGAACACTTTTTAGAGACTTTTGAAGCATCTTTTTTTACCAGATACCAGACCTTATAGCATGGAAAAAAACACTAAAACCCAGGGGAAGGCTGGGAGATCACATTTCTTTAAGTAAGTAAAGAATGCATTGCCCCACTTTCATCACAAGAGGTTAATACATGTATATACAGTAGCCACAGTGGCCAAGCAACAGGCTCCAGCTACACAATTTCAGGAAAATGAGATACAGTGTGGGACACAAAATTTGCACAGTTTTTGGTCATGTGATGTCTAGTGTTTGGAACACCATTATACTGTATTTTCTTTACTGTATTTTATTTTATCCTGAATGTTGCAAATGCATATTTTGAAGCTCTGTAAAAAGCTACTTTATAATGATGTCTGGAATGCTAAATGAATTAACCATATGAATAACCATTATAATACAAATCATTTTTATTGCAATATACTAATCAATGCTTTCACAAGAATAGTGAGTGTAAGGCAGAACTGTAAAGTCACTCTCTATCATTACCTCTAATTCCTGTTGGAAGATGACCACTCGTCCTCCCTTGTCCCCTGTAGCCAGCAGCTCCCCGGTGTGGTTAAACTCAACCGTGGAGATGATGTCCGCTGTCAAAACACAACCATATGCCGTCAAAGCCATTCATCACAAATTACTTGAAAACAATGGCCGCTCATGGAGTTAATCCAAATAGAGACGAGTTTTATCCGTCTACTGTAGGATGTGGAGCAGACGGACAGCACCAGATAACCTACTTTCTCCTTTTTTTCTGCCTCTTTAGACATCTCCACAGCAGCTGGATTTGTAAACCAGGCTTGTGCACACGCACACGCACCCATTTAACTCTTTGACATCCAATGGAGCAGAAGGACAATGGCTTTAACAGTTATTGGAAGTGGGTCTTTGCAAGAGCAACTCTGCCTGAGGCCCATAAAGGGGGTCACCAATGAAAACAAGACACTTCAAAAGAAGGCAGGAGTTAGAGAAAGGTATAGAGAAATACCCAATTTATTATTATAATTATATTACATTAATTTAAGTTACAAGTAGTGCAATAATTAGCAGTAGGAATGATCATCGATCATCGTGATCATTTTCATTGCTCTTTAGACCTTATTCAGGACCCATTTTTGTGTATCATCCTTATTATAATTCATATTATTTCCTAATCAAGAATGTTTCATCTGCATTTATTTTCGTTGTGGTGCTATGCGCACCTAATCTTCACTTCAAAGATTCCCTTATTACACCAGTACAAATGCTGGGAGTACACCAAGAGTGGATTGACACGCATATTTTATCTTATGTGATGTTTTAATTCACTTCATTTGCCGTAGACGCCAAGCTCAAAGCACCCATGTCCCACTGCCTGTGGTCCTCCGAGTCACCGGATGCACTGGCCGCGGTGAAGCAGGCACAGAGAGGCAGACAGGGACAACAGCACTGATCCACACATCAGGGCAGGTCCAGGTATCTATAATATCCAAGGAATGGATTGATGCAAGATATTCATATTCCTACCTGTTGACACTGTTGTACCGCTGTGTGAAGAATAGTTTGTTTTTAGCAGGACGCTAATCAGCTGTAACCTCGTGTTACCATGGAGCTACCACAGTCCGTCTACTCTCTGATATGATCATATTATTTTATATTTATAGAAGATTGGCAACTGTGAGATGTATTTATAAAAACATTTTTGTTTATTTACAAACACATTTGTAATGCCAACTTTTGTTGATTAGTTAGTTTACAAACTTTATTTATTCTCTCCCGTTGATATTGACCTACAGGAAAAACTGACTGCAATAAATATGTAGCCTATAATATAGTTAGCCTTAACCCACAGGCTAGGCAAGGGTTTTAGGATGTTTTTGATTATCGTGATACTAGTGTCAATCGCGATTATTAATACAATAAGCGCAAGACAAAAATTCATTATCATCCAATGCCTTATTAGGTGCATATATAATGCAATTTTGACATTTTTCTGTTGAATTCAGCTGAATTTATGCAACGCAGCTATATACTATGTGGAAGAGTAAACAGCGATTGTTCAAAGACACTGCTTAAATGCCCTGCTATGTCCCCTAAAGTTCATATGCCGTGTTCATGTGTGCCATGTCTAGTTTTTACATGACTACATTTGATATGGATGTTGGTGGGATGTTTGTGCTCCTTCACTCCTAAAATCAATCATGCTATTATTTTGGCTTCTTTATAGAACACGAATCTGTTAAGATTTTATGCCGTCCATTTTAAATTACCTTCAGCTACATCATCATCGATGGCTCCTTTCACCTGAGAGAAGCACCACTGCATGTCACCTCCAGGTCCTGCAAACACAAAAAGCACAGACCGCATTTATTTACTTCTAATATTTCAGCTGACAGCGGTGAGCTTTGACAAATTTATTAGGTAAATTAACACCTGGAAGAGCAGCTAGTCGAGTTTCAAGTTTGTGAAGCTTCAGACTGTCTGACATAACATTTTTTCTTTATTGCAGGAGAGTGAGCCAAAAAAGGTGTGTAAGTATGTCACAGAGCGCTTAGAATTCAGTTTAGCTCTCACCGCAGCTTTGGTTCATACTATACATCACACTGAGCCCAAGCATAAACAGCTGTTAAAGTCATGCTTAAACTAAATGTTATTTGAAATAAGGAAAAAAAAATACATATTAACTACTTACATATTAACTACTGAAACTAGGGAATAATAGAGAGAGGGAGCATTATTAGCAGCTGATAGGGATTTTTATTAGTAGGGCATAATGGTAGGGCACAAGCCCATCCAACAGGTGTTTACCAGTCTTTACAAGTCTGCTGGATTGGCAGATGAAAGCTTTCAGAATGACCTCTACCGGGATGAATGACCTTCACCGTCGTTACATTTTTAGCTTAAACACAAAAGCAGGCAAACATAAAGGTTGAGAAGACACACTATACATGCTTGTTAATAGTTGTGATGTGTTAGAGTAGACCAATGTTAAAGTTTATAATTGTTTAAAAATGTTGTTGTGTATGGAAGCAATTTGTATGGACACTAATACAGTACCCTGGGGAACATCATGTAATATGTATCATGTATATGTTGATGATAAAATCGATGCTGTATAGCAAAGTAACTAGTGTCTATTTGGAGACAGCAGTATCTTTTATTGTAGGTAATATTTTCTTAAGCCTGGGGTGGACAGAGTGGTTGATCTCACTGAGTGGAGTCTGCACACCCTACCTGTTTTATGTGGGTTCTGTCGGGTACTCCATCTTCCTTCCCATTATACAGGGTGGGCCATGAGTTTCCATACATAGGAAAATGGTCCCTTGGAGTGGCCTCCCAGATCCCCAGATCTCTCGCCTCTTGACTTCTATCTTTGGGGTACTTCAAGGCCATGGTGTATCAGGTGAAGATACGAGACATAAATCATCTCAAGGAACGTATCATTGACACCATTACGCGCATAACTCCAACTGAAGGTTCATCAACAGTGGAAAACACGTATTAATATGTAGTAATCCTGCAGATCACATTATTTAAATAAAACGGTTTAGTTTTCCTATGTATGGAAACGTATGCCCCACCCTGTAGGGTCAGTGGTTGTCTGTGTCAGCCCTGCGACTAACAAAGAAGCACACATATATTAAATGCAGCAATGGACCTAAAACAAAATACAATTTGTTTTTCATTTTCCTGTAGCCTGAACTGTCTGTATGTGTTATTTCACTTGGTCTAAAGGTCAGATGCTGCTTATAGAAAAAAATGCTCTCAATGCTGCAGACTTCACCTTAATGATGAGTAGGTGGCGTACTGGTTCCTTTCCCTTCTCATAACGTGGACATTATTGCACCTAAAGCTTTCTGTCTCAACAATACCCGCTTTACGACCTCTTTAATATAGCTGGGCAATATATTGTGTCTCACAAAATACTGTTCTTGTTTGAATTTTCCATGTACCTTTAAGATGATGCATTTGAAAGGTTTTCCAATACAGTTTTCACTCTGTATGCCACTTTCAGTACAGCCCTTGAGAGCTACCCATTTATTTACCACAAAGACCATGTATTCTCCTAAACCAGGGGTCGGCAACCTTTACCATTCAGAGAGCCATTTGGACCCGTTTCCCACAGTAAAAAAAACACTGGGAGCCACAAAACCCCTTTGACATTTAAAATGAACTAACACGGCATATAAC
>JAVQKC010154073.1:0-29450 GCA_036025475.1 Philypnodon macrostomus
CCCCCCCCCCCCCCCCCCCCCCCCCCCCCACGCATTCAACAGGAGATATATTTCCAACCTTTTTTTTTTGTTATGGGATTCAATACTTTAGTCCACAATCCACGCTCGGACTTTGTTTCATTTGTCCAAAAATGTCCGCAAAAAGACAACTCCATTGATCGAGGGCGCAGTGGTTCAGTCTTCTATGATAGTGCCCTTTTTCTTTGTGGTAGTAGTCTTTTGTTCTTTTTGTTATTACACTGCAAAAAATGACCATCCAATGCACATATGGACTCCAGAGTAGGCGTTTTTTTTTAGTTTTTAGTTTAAGTAGGGCGTTGCATCAGCAGCCACTGATAAAAAAAAGTGAGTGCCTTCATAAGTGCAGTGGCTAGTATCCCATTTTTAACCCTGCGACAACAATCATCAATATTGGCCCTAATCCTCCCAAACACCTTTAGTTATCAATTTAGGTGTACCCTATAAGCTATATCCACGTTTTCCAAACTTTTGGAAGATACCCATTATTAGACCTGTTATTTGCCCCGCTCCAAAACATTGCCTGACAAAGCTTTTTTGATTCCATTCTCTTTTGCTTAGCTGCTTAAGAAATACAACGCTGCTAAAGGAAGAGGCGAAATTTGCTCAGATCTGGGTCAATTCCAAAGGATAGCCCAGTATTTTGAAATAAAATGCATTTGTTGGGATAGAAAATTTAAGGCTATAGACGATCATTGTAAATGCATCATAGGAGTCCGTCCCAATTCAAGTGCCTCAACTGTAGACAATTATTAGCAACATATTTTGAAAATCATGGCCAACAATTTTAAGGATTTATTATCATATGAATGAATTAACATGATTAGCATTACTTGGGCCTACAGCAGTGCATGGTTAACGTCTGTGCATACATATTTTGTCTTTGAAACATGATCTGTCAAGAATTGCAAGTAGCTTATTTATGATCTAAAAGTTGAAAGTGAAAAAGTTAAGTCTACAGCGTTGCACGGTTAACTTCTGTGCCGAAAAATAAGGAGTAAATTGGCCACCCACACGTACCTTTAACAGACCCAAATGGAAAAAAAAATCCTACTCCCAAACTATCCCTTTAAAAACGTCACTCCAGCACAATCGGTGGTAACTTTTTGCAGCGTGGGCTCCGCTATTAGACCGGTCTATCCACGGCGTACTGGCAGGCGCTCAGATTAGTGGCGGGGTTCTGCACACTGGCGTATCCGAAACTCGAGTGCTGCTTCGCTTTGAGTCTGAGGCTAGCCAGGCTCGAGTTACAAGTGTCCCTGTACACGTACGGCGGCGTGGGGGGCGCGTACGGGCAGGCCGAAGTGGGCACCCCCGAGTTTAGGGACGGATTACTTAGGTTATTCAAGTTGTTGAGGCTGTTGAGACTCGAACCGGGGACCCCTGTGACCGCAGAGGGCACCATACTGGACGTCATGGAGGAGATCGAGTTGGGCGGGGAGAACATGGTTTGGGAGGACAGCGGGTTGACGTTCATGGAGTTGAAGAAGGGGAAACTTTTAGTGGATAAAGAGGCCGACGTCAGGCCCTTGGCAGCCCAGTTGTTGTACGTGTAGCTGGGGTACATGTCTTCGTACGGCTGCATGAGTCCGTTGAACTGCGGGCCGAAGCCGGTTTTGCACAGCTCGGCTTGTTGGTTCCTCTCCCGTTTCCTCCACTTGGCTCGCCTGTTCTTGAACCACACCTAGAACGTTAACAAATGTATATGGTAAGTTTTTATATAATTTTAACTTAATTAAAAAAGACCATAAAACTTCACCATGCATGTTGCCAAATTGGCTAAACGTCTGCTTCGCTTTTACACTAGCGTCAGATTAACACAAAGTTGATGAGGATATGGCTATATTATAAGGATATGTCTATTTTAAAGGTGACAATAGAAGGAAGAAATATTTTAAAACTACTGTCGCCAAATTAGCTGCTAGTAAAAATAAAAGGCATATTAATGACCATCAATTGTTTGTATCCACTTTCAAATTGCGTTTTCATTTAGCCATAATGCAAATATTGCCTGTGGTAATTAGGTAAATTCAAAATGCATGGATATTACACAGTACGCCCCGCAAATAAACAAGCTCTATAATATCCAATCGCTAATCTGTGTCTGCTAATGAATCCCATTCGCTTTGATTAGCCTGATTATCCCCCCTCCAATACACACCGCCCTGTCCCGGCGTGTGCTGTTTACGGGAGCGGGGCTGTGTGGATGTGTATTGGGGCTGCCTGACCTTAAACCCACATACACAACGCCAGGGCGACAATCGCAAAATACAAGCTTTGCACCTCTTTCACACGAGCAGGGGAACGCCACTGGTATCTGTCACCGACACATGTCAATAGGCTGTAATGTTAACGAGCTCATTAATGCGCAATTATGCCCTTTACGCACGCAAATGAGGACCCGCCGGCTGAAAGTGAGTTGAAAATGAATATATATGATTTATTTATCTACGTTCTTGTAGTCATATTAGCCCCTGTTATACACACATCATTAAAGATGGCGTCTGTGAGTGTGTATTTACGCAGTGGCGGGATTATTTGCGTAATAGATAAATGAGTTGTCTGACATTATTTTCAGCGGAATTCCATTGACGTCTAAAGTCCATAGAGTGGCGGGGAGTGTGTTGAGTTTGTGTTCGCTCCCAGGAGACCCTCTTGTCCTTACCCTGACGCGGGCCTCGGTCAGGTTGGTCCACACGGCGATCTCCTCCCGGGTGCTCATGTCCGGGTAACGGTTCCGCTGGAAGGTGGCCTCCAGCTCCTGCAGTTGCTGGCTGGTGAAGTGAGTCCTCTGCCGCCGCTGACGCTTCTTCTTGGACGGGTCATCCGAGGAGTCATCGGCTTTATTCAACACCTTCTCCTTTTCTGTCCACACAAATATATACGAATTATTGCTATTGTTTAAGAAGAAAGGACATACTTGTTTTGATAATGACTCAAATGAAACTATGTTAAACATAATGCGCTCAAATAAGATGAGTATGTAAAGAAAATATAGGCCTATCTAAATATATATATATAAAATGTACACATTCGGACCATTTGACCCACGCGTAAATGGATTAGAAATTACGCATGGGCTACAACTGTTCAATAAACGAGTGCGTCCATTTACACACGCACGCCAAAGATTAAATAATTAAGTTTTAATTATTTGCTTCTTCAACAAATTAGACACTTGGATTGCTGCAAACGTGCATGCGCAGTGTTCAAATTATGAACAGACATAATCATTTTTCGCAAAACTAATAATTCCATGTTTGGATTTGAAATAAATAATCAAGTCTTTGCGCGTGTAGCCTATATTAATAGCGCAGTTGTATCTTGTATCTCGCCAGATGCCGTCCAGATGGGAGCGCGTACACTCAGCGGCTCTTACCCACGGACTCTGGGCTGGATGTGTCGGACACCGTGTGAACCTCTAGCCGGTGTTTGACGTCCACCGCGCGCTGCAGCGGCTGCAGGCTTGAGGCCATAGCCAGGGCAGCGTGGTGCGAAGAGGAGCCGAGTTTATTCCCTGCTACGTGCTGCTGCTGCGGCTCTAGGCTGATCGGCTCTCTCATAGAGTTCATGGGGAAAAAATCGCGCACGACTGCAGCCTCAAACCAGAAGCCAGCGCAAATAAGTTCCCTTCAGAAGCGGAAAGAATAGAAAGTCCGGGAATGCAGGCAGCAGATGGAAGTCCTTTGTGCGTAACGGGAGAGCTGCTCAGAGCGGGCCATTGAGCACTGCCATGCCCGCTGCAGAGTGACAAGGACAGGTAGGTGATATTAGATCCAGAGGCGTCCACAAACTGCTGGAGCCAGTTCACCGCCGTGCCTCTCCACACAGCAGCACCCGCCCCTACAGCTCTGACGGCTTAGGCTAGAATGTACAGGGTCGGACGGATGCTCTGCTCCACTGTGATTGGCTATTTCAGCAAGGAGGGCGGGTATATCTCTATTGATTGGTGTGCTGTCAGTGTCAATCAACTTCTTTGGCGTTCATTCACCAATTCACCTCAACATCCAAGACGCACATTTTGAGTCGTTGTTTTTACTCCCATAGGCACCAATATATCCTCATTGACAACATTCATTGGTGTGGGACAACGGACAACACACTATTCTATTTTAGTATTTTATGTAATTGTGGAACAATAAAAGTCAACAGTTTGCTACAACCAATCACAGCAGAGCGTTCCCCCGGCCCATACGCAACACCAGTGTTCTCCCATGCGCTCAATGTCCAAATAAAAACTATTTGAGAAAGATGCGACAGCGGCAGCCCAAGACCAAATAAAAAATGAAAAGAACACAGTTTGGCCCCGGTTTATGAGTGGTAAGAGCGCGCAGTTCCATTGATACTGTCACCGCAGTTTACAGAGGGGACTCCGCGCGGATAAATGCTTTTATTGGATAGCTGAATATCAAACACCGCAGGACAATGCCCGTATGAAGAGAAATAAGGCGAGGGGAAAATGACTGACGCGTGAAGGAGGTGTGTGCGCATGGCAAAGCGCGGGAAGACATGGCACAAGAGAGCAGAGAGAGATTCAAGATCCAGTTACAGTAAGCTTTCAAGTAAAAATGTAACAAAGTCTCCCTTTCATAACTTCTGATTATAAAACATCGGCACAAAATGGCCTTATTAAAATTAATAGATATTTTGTAATTTTATTTTGTACTTTTTGACCGTAAATTGACATCAACATGAAGATCAAGATATGTATTTGCCGTTTTGAATTTTGGGCAACATGGCAAAATAACCACTGATACGCACAGAGCCAGTGTACTTTTTGTGCAGGTCCCAAGCCATGAGAAATAAAGCGGGTTATGTTAGGAAGGGAATCCAGTGTAAACTCTCACAACGCCCCCAGAAGAAAGATCATTGCAATTCCAATATGGTAGCAGGTTACACCAGAATTGAATGGCGGTCGATTGGACTTATTAAAACCTATGTGGACACCAGTTGATTTGAAGCTCCTATAATAATATGTCCAGAGGAAACCCCCTCCTCGATCCTCTCTCTTGTCAAATGTCCCACTCCCCTCCGCTCTGACCTCCGCAGTTACGCCTCAAGTGTCCGTCTAAACTAGCCCCAGCGGAGTTAAATACGCACACAGTCGCTTTGTTGACGACGGATTACTTTATCAGGGCGTTTAGCCGCTGGACGTCCTCTGCGCGCGGCACTCATCTGGCGTTATTTTTAATCTGATAAGTCTCTCATTTGCCTAAGATTTTTTTTCTGAAGTGGGATATCTCATAAGATCTGATTTTAATTCCCAAAGCAAATGAATTCGATTTCTAAGGTTGGAACGAGGGGAAATAACTTGAAATAAAATATGTTTATTGATCGCAAAATCACATCCACCCCGGTGCACGTGCAGGGCAGGCGGCCACGCACTGAGCCAAGGAGGAGCGCATTTGGACTTGGCGCTGTTTAGAAGTGACTGTGGGCTTATCCCCCGCCAAAGCCCCTCATTTATAAATACCAGCGCACGCACATACACCTCCGCACATTATCCAAGACACGAGAGGGCAATCCAGTCTCGCTCTAAGCACTGAAATGGAACTGGGATGGTTGTGCGTAACGTGTGCGTAAAGATGGCAAATTACGCACGAACCAAGACAAACAAAAAATTTAAAAAATCTTATGAGGCCCCAAACAGAAAAGTCAAAACACGAGAGAGGTCAATCCAGTATCGGTCTAAGCCCTGAAATGGGACTGCGTAATGTGTGTGCGTAAATATGCCAAATTACGCACGAATGAAAGGTACACATATTATGAGGCAAAAAAAATGGATTGATTGTGCGCATGAGAAGGTTAATAATGTTGGATAAAATTACAAAAGGCAATGAAAAATTGCCTAAAGGCATTAGATTTACAAATAGTAGAAGCAATATTTATACGTTTAAGACCAAACTGCGAGCAGCCACAAGCAATTTGGAATGTGACATAAGGTAAACGCTTCCCAAATTGTGGTACGGGGACCATATTTGTGCAATTCAAGTCTCTGTGGGGTTTTCATTTTGATCTGGGTTAAGACCTAGTTTAGTTTAGTTTAATTCTGGGTTAGACCTGGTTTAGTATGTGACATGGGTTCTCATTGCAGTCCAATAGAAATGACACTTCTATTTTTATTATTTTTTTTTTTTCTATTTGATTTCTGTGCTGTTAGTTGAAATGTTTTTGAAGCACTGCATTAGATATGAACATCCTACATACCATTTTTCTTTATTGAAATTGGATCTTAACATGGTGGCTAAGGGCAAAATACATTCAATCCAATTAGTGCAAAATTATTAAGCAACCAAATGGCATCCAAAAAGCTTTACAGAAACACAGTCACGTACATAAAAATAGATCTCTCGGCTGTTACAAAAATTATAATTCTTATTATTACATATGTATCAATGCGCCACTAATGCACAGCCCAAAATGACGATACAAGTTCATAATTTGATCTGCATACAGCCCGACATCCCACCCAGGTCCCGCGTTGCTCCTTTAAACCTAACACCAAGTGGATTAAGGCTTTCCTCTTCATTTCTCGAATGCTTTATCTCTCTTGTGCGGATTACTGCGCGCAATAAGGCCTCCTCCGCCATAGAGGGCCATTAATTAGCAATTCAGTCAATACAGCGGCGGTGACACAAGGCTTTTTTACATAGGGATTAAAGCCAGCATTCCTCCATTAGGATATTCCTACTCACGAATGGGCTGCTGTTCATTACGCGCGGCGCAACGGAGATTACAGACGAAAAACAGCGCGTAACGGTCCGTGTCATTTTAGTTTTGGTTTATTTTGAATCGATGGTCGATCGCAGTGCAAGGTAGTCGCTCAATGGCGAGTTAATGGAGGGAAATGAGACGGATTGGTTGTTCGTTCAGCGGGCAGATAAAAACATATTAATTCATGTGTTCTGGATTTTGACTCGGTTTTGTAAATGTCTTGAGAAAAAGTTAAGGGTTAAAAATGAAAAATGTAATATCAATATCGGAATATAGGAAATACAAATATTTATTAAATATTGCTGCTTTTGGGAGACGTGATATGACTTGTTTGGCCGCCAGGGGTCTCTCTAACACAGAGAACCTAAGGCGAAGCGTGCGTCAAGGGCTGAGAAACGTATTCTAAAAAGGCCTATTCAAGAGAAATGACAAACACACGGTTCTCGAGATTAAACCTAATGAAGTAAAAAGGCAATAACCAGATTGAGTAATTGGAATTATATTTAAATGAGTGGAATTAGTGCCAATAATAGGAGTTATGTGAATAACTTAGGTTAAAAAAAGATAAATCGAAATCTTTAGAATATTTGTGGGAGACCCAGCCATATCTAGATTGAAATATACTCCTACGATATGTTATTATATACATACAACTAAAATAATGAATGATGAGTGTAAGATTTAAAAAAAAATAAAATGTGATCATATAAATGTAATTCTTTGCTGCAGTGCTCATTTTACCACATGCAGTAAGTCTCTCCGCGTACAGAAGTTGTCCACAAAGGCGGATTCATTCTAAAGTGTAAAACGTAAAACGAGGCGTACACAAATATGATTTATTATTCACAGAAATAATATGCCACAGACAAAATGCACTTGATTGAAACGGACTGGAATTATGGACTGAATGTTACCGGATGGTTGAATTAATTTTGAAATAATAATAATAATAATAATAATAATAATAATAATAACTGATTACCAAATGACAATGAAATAAACCGTTGCTATAATTGTGGGTTTCGGATACCCATAGTGCGTCACTCACCTATCTGTGCGCACGTTGACGCCAGTTTGCGGCAGTGGGAGTCCATCTTTGCTTTTTTGCGGAAATCTCTGGAGAAAAAAAAACACACACAAAAATATTAGATCCGCAACATTCTGCTTTCCAATCACTTGAATAAAAAATGTCAACAAAAATAAAATAAGGTGAACAGATTATAAAATCGCCATGGAAAAATCAGAATATTTCGAATTTCCTGAGCATACCTTCATTGCGATACCTAAATGAGAATACGCTCAGAACGGGTGGTTGCTATAACATTAATTACGCATCACTGTCTGCGTAAAATTTGTGCGTTATTGTTATCTATGAACATCCATGTGGAATACTCAACATATAGACACATATAGTATTCATACAATTTCCTATATAGTATATCATCTTGTAGGTTTGCCATAACAGTCATTGTAATTCCAGAAAGACGCATCACTGTCTGCGTAAAGGTTGTGCGTAATTGTTATCCAAATGTGGAATACTTGATGGTATTGATTCCATATCTTATATATATTTTGTTCATATTATATTTTACTTTAGGCTTATGAATAGCAGTATGGCAATACAATAAATACAATCTGGAAAGTTATGACAGCAGGCAAAAACTATACTCCTTCAAATTCCGTCATTAAGAATCAATCGTGCGTAAAAATAGGCCTGGTGTCAAAACCCTAACCTAGATTATTCGCTATCGTCTTGTTTGGACCACACTACTATATGTAGGATATGGTGTTGTGTGCTTGCTCGCTTTCTTTGTGCGGTGGAGGAATGGAATACGATTGAGAGAAAAAGGCAGCTCGCCGATTCCCCGAGTAAAATCACGGGGATTAGGCTGTGATTGAGATGTCTGTCGGTGGGATATTACAAAATTCATTACCGCGGCCCTCATACGCGCCTCCGATATGAAGTTACACAGATGGGGGTTTTATTAGCCGAGGCTCACGCTGTTTGCTTATGATAATTCGAAGTCGGAGAAGAATTTGCATGCAGTCGCGCTGTTAACCAGTCCTACCCCCACACCTCCCCTCCACACCCTCTCTCCGTCGTTCACCTGCGCTACATCACTTTTCCAAAGACAGAGAAAGAGGCTGCCGATAGCGGAAGGTTAACTCGTACAAGGGCTGTATGGGTGAAATAGTGCGGGTCAGGGTGAGAGGCGGAGGGTTATTGCGTGTTATCTAATCACTGCGCTTTAATGAGAGCTGCCTGCAATAACTTACGGGATGCTCCAAGAGCCTGACGCAGAGGTTATTCACTGCAGTTCAACGCCGCAGTATTCAGGAGTGGGGAAGGAACATGTTGGGAACATATGTGATACATTTTGGAGTGCATATGTCATTGAGAAGGCACAGAAAATACATTAAAATCACTTTTATTATTATTATGATGATGATCATTTTGCTTATTATTATTATTATGGTTATTATTATTAGCAACGATTGTTTTGCTGTCATAGTAGTATTCAAAAACTGAGAAAATATGGGCTACTATATGGAGTGCTTTTGAAATGGCAAAATCTCTTATTTTATTTTGATCATTGACTACTAGCAACGATGGTTTTACTGCCACATTATTTGAAGACAATAGTCCAGGAGCGGTTTTTTTTTGGGTGGGAAAAAATTGGGAAAATGGGCGGTACAGTTTGGGGTGCAGAAGATTTTGAGGAAGCACACAGTATATTTTATTTAATTTGGTCATTGATTAATACCAAAGATGGTTTTTGATAATGGCAACGTAAAAAAAAAGAAACATAATGAATGATAAAAATATATAATAATAAAAAAGAAAAGTAAATAGCCTATAGTAAGTACAACCATTCTGAAAATAAATGTAAATAAATATTTTTAAAAAAGTATTATTTGCCCATGTGTTTTTGCTAATATCACACACAATAAATATAATATTCATATTGATATTAACAATAATAATAAACAATATGCGGTATATTTAGCCTATAATAAATTAAAAAGTATATAGCATATAATAAAAAATAATTTGTCAAAAAACAAAAATAAAATAAAGAAATGTATATGTTTAATAATGAGATTTCTCAATGCTTCCAAGTCTATATGTAGGTCCACGTGTTTGCTTTGAATGCATAGACTATATTATAATGGAACATAATAACTAGTCCCTGTCATATTCACACGGTCAATCGCGATAATCGCCACTAACACGCCGTTTCCAGCCCTTTGTATCGAACCAGGTGAAAAACGTCTAGTCTCTCTCCTTTTGTTTTTTGTCTATCTAACGTTGCCCAAAACCCCCTAAAAATCTCTGAGTGGCACCTCTCTCGTCCTAATCCCGCTCGTTCATGCGCTCTCACTTGTGGCGCGGTGGTTTAGATACGACCCACTGAATTATGGCAGCGGGCCCGGCGCGGACAGAAAGCTGGCACGGGCCACAGCTTTGGAAATTAACACGCGAGATGAAGCACTAACCTCCGCCATATGCTGCGTATTCATAACTCCGTGGACTTTCACCGAGCGTGGAAGTCGCTTTGACACTACGGTTTTTTTTAAAGAGTCTGAAAGTGAGAAATTGTCTTGCGTGACGTGACGTGAATGTCTTTGGCGAGGCTTGGCACTGTACTTGGGCAGCTGGCTTCAAAGAGTTTGTATAGACTGTGCGTAAAACCAAATGCGATGTACACGTTGGTTATTTAAGAATATATGATATAATATCAGGGTTTCCAAGGACAATTTGATCGATTTCAAGACTAAATCAAGACCAAACCAGAACTAAACCATGTCTAAACTAAGACTAGTTCTAAACCAGGCCTAAACCGGGTCTAAATCTCAACCAAACCAGGTCTAAACTAAGACTAGCTCAAAACCAGGTTTATACCGGGTCTAAATCTGAACCAAACCAGGTCTAAACTAAGACCAGTTCAAAACCAGGCCTAAACCGGGTCTAAATCTGAACAAAACCAGGTCTAAACTAAGACTAGCTCAAAACCAGGCCTAAATCTGAACTAAATCAGGTCTAAACTAAGACCAGTTCAAAACCAGGCTTAAACCGGATCTAAACCTGAACTAAACCAGGGTGAATTACGGTTTATATAAGGATAAAACGGGATCAAGCTAGACGTAAACCAGGCATGGATGAAACGAAGAATTTCAACTTCAAAATGCCATGAACGAAGACCAGCGGCATCCGTACCGCAGTTTGAGAACCAGTGGTGAACATATTTCAACTTAAAATCACATTGACGCTACATGAAGAAGACTGCAATCTCCAAAGCCACACACGAAATGTCCCCAGTAGCTACAGAGGCTTAAATGCTAAGTCAAATGATACATATGACGTAAAATTGTCCGAAAAGAGGTTACGTTTGGCTTTATAGCGCGCGCGCGTCATTTCAAAATCCTAAAATGTTTACGCATCGCTCTATAAACCTTACGCACAGCCCCACTCCAGGCGCTTTGCTCTTTCACTCTCCTTCCTCTAACTCCATCCCCGATAAAGATACATCATTACTATGGGCCGAACATTGCCCTCTCATCTCTCCACGCTGCTTTTTACGCTACACAGCCGCGGCTTTGAAAAGGGGGGAAAATGGCGAAACCGGAGTGGAACCAATTCGTCCACTCTCATGAAGTCACATCTCACTGAACTTACCAGGCTGTCTTTCCTCAAAGCTGCACCCCACTTTTTTGCAGTTTTTTTTTGGCTCAAGCGTGAATATAAATCCCACAAAACACTTTCAAGACACTGTCAGAAGTCCAGAGATTGAAAAACGGGACTCCTCGCTGCCGTGATCCCGAAATAGCAACCCTTCCTTTGCGTATCTCTGAGGTTTTTTTCGGTTGCTCGCTCTCTTCTTTGCTTTGGTCTCTTTAACTTTTCCCTTCTTGAAAGACGCTCCGAGAGTGGCGCATTTTTCCCTCGCTGTCTTTTAGAGCGCACAGAGCGAAGAGGGAGAGGGACCCGGGGTTGCGCGCGTCCCGAGTCTAAAAAAAAAAAGGGGGTGTGTTTGTTGTCTATGTGCGCTCTGCCCGTCTGGGTGTGTGTGTGTGTGTGTGAGTGTATGGGTGAAATGTTTATTAAAACAACGCATATAGGAGAAAGATATTAACCCATACTTACTTATAAAGACCACGTAGGAAAACTTCACGCACAAACAAATAGGGAATAATAGCGTCTTTTCGTAATACGACCAATTAAAGTGTTTTGAAAATGGTGATCTTGATTCCTGTTTGGTTTTCCATATTCAGTGGGACTGCACGATTCTGAAAGATGAACCAATTGCGACTTTTATGACAAATATTGCCAGTGTGATTAGATTTGCTATAGGGTTTTTAAAAGCCAAGATTCAGTTCACAGCACATTTGAAACCAGAAGCATTAACACTTGAAGGAAGACTCAAATATTAACTGTTAAGCTTCCACAAGACTCACATGCCTTTCAAAACAAGTTTGTAGAGGTTAAACCTAGAAGGTAAACAGGTTTCTTTACATTTTGTTTTGTGCAGAGGATGTCATATTGGCAAAACAAAATAAAATAAATAAATAAAATAAAAATAGCAGCCTTTGCAGTATAAGCTAATCACGATTTTGATTTGATTGCGATTAATTGTGCAGCCCTAGTGTTTCAAGCCTGTTAGACAGACCACATTGTAGTGCACTTCTCACTATGAAATAAGGTAATAGTTGAAATACCATAGTCGTTATATATTATGAGACCTATTAAAGGGGAATAGGCAATTTTGAAAGTGAATATCATGGTCTCTAAACACCTTGGCAGATAATTCAATACAGCATGTCTCAACTAAGTTAGAAAAATGTTGACAATCCAAAATGCTAAATGCACTCCTTGCAGTGAAATCCTTTTGTATCAATATAGAGAGGAGAAATTAAGCTAAAATAGGCTAAAAGCTACTAAGGCTTTTACAATGGATGTCCTTCCTCCTAATGTATCCAGTCCAGATGACAAAGAATTTTGGATGGACGTAAGCATGTGTCCTTATATGCACACTGAATTATGATGATGACCGTATTAGATTTTCTATTATATTTGATATTTAGCAAGTATTCAGTGCTTTGAGAGACGTTTTTGGAGACTATAAGATGTGTACATAGTGGTTGCTACCAATATGGCTAAAAATAAACAAACATTGAAGCTGGTTTTCTGGCATCAAGCTATAGTCAGAAGCAATATTTTCCCCAAAGCTGTCACAAAACTGTCGACACTATGAGGGCAGTGTAATTGTATTCTTGTGGAATAAGTTATGTAACATTTTCTAACTCCTAAGCAACCAATAGTAATTAGTAATAGTAGTTAGTTAAACCAGGTCAAACCAAGTCAAACCAGGACTCAGCCAAGGTGATAAAAATAGGACTAAACCAGGTCTAAACCAGGGCTGAGCCAAGAGGATAAAATTATGACTAAACCAGGTCTAAACCGGGTATAAACCAAGTCTAAACCAGGCGGACAAATGCAAGACAAAGCCAGGATTGATCAATGTCTTGACAAAGACTATACCAGATCTAAACCAGGTCTAAAACTGGCCTTGTAGGGTTAAACCGCAAGACTAGACCAAGCCTTTGAAGCCACTTTGAATGCATGACGTCTATTGCTTTCACGGTAGCGCCAAAACTGCCTATACCCCAGCCTTTTTGTATGGGGAACGTCATAATTAACACATGCATGAATTCTCGATCTATAGAACATAGAGTAAGACGTCCACGTGGAGAATGAACAGCTGGCCGTGATGCTAATGTTCGTATATAGGCCAGTCCACGCAGCGCTCGCCCTTCTCTCGCGATAATCCTTCTTTTCCATTTTCAGTCATACACCCATTAAAACACTAATTAATGCGCGCGTCCACATGGGAATAACCAGCGAGAGAGAAGAGAGAGGAGAGGGGAGAGGGGTTAGGGGAGAGGGGAAGGGGGGCAGAGATGCACTAAGACGCCCACTACCAGCAAAAAAAAAAAAATCTCAGGCGTAAAAAGGGGGGATGGATGCGTAATTTGATGTGAGAGTCATGCCTATTATAATCCAAAGAGCAAAGAGATTCCGCTACAAAGGCACAGTTACATATGTTTATTCTGCACGTCTGTTTAATGGATTTCATGCAAGATAGAACAAAATGTGCGACATTGAATTGTATTTAGTTTTTAAGGACAGTGGTTTGCAAAAAAAGTAAAGAGTCTGTGGTTTTGGCGCCGTTTAGACCTGGTTTAGATTTGCTTTAATCCTGGTTTGGATCAGGTATTATCATGATGCTAGTTTAGTCCTGATTTCTACTTATGTAGTTATATTATTTTAGCATGAATCCCTATTTTTAGTCTGAGTTTACACCTAATTTTTGCTAATTGTAATCCCTTATGATTGTATAAGAGTCTGTGGTTTTGGCGCCGTTTATCAATTGGTCAATCAATCTTTATTCGTATAGCGCCTTACCAGCAGCCAAACAGTGCACAAGGCCCTTCACACAATGCAACAACACAGTCAGAAACAGAAACATGAAAATGACAGAAATACACAGAAACTCAAATCCACGCAACATGAGTCAAAGTCAGTTTGAACAGGTGAGTCTTTAGCTGTGATTTAAAGACTAGATAGAGATAGTTCAGTTATAGAGCGTAGATCAGGAGGAAGAGAGTTCCAGAGCCTGGAGCAAACACTGAAAAAGAGTGATCTCCCCAATTCACACCTGCTCGGAGGAGCGCAGTGCCCTGACAGGCTGGTAAATAGTTAGCAGGTCAGATATATAGGAAGGAGAAAGACCATTGATGGCCTTGAACACAAACAGGAGCACCTTAAGAACCAGCTGAAGCCTCTTTAGATCTGTTTTAGTCCTGGTTTGGATCTGTTTTGTTCCTGGTTTGGATCTGTTTTAGTCCGGGTTTGGATTAGGTATTATCTTGATGCTAGTTTAGTCCTGAATTCATGTTTTCGTATAAATCCTTATTTTTAGTTCTGGTTTAGACCTGATTTACACTCATTTTATTCCCTTATGATGGTCTTTGAGAAGCCAAATATGTATGTTTTAAGATGTGATACTAAATGTACAGAATTATTTTCACATTTTAATGATTGGAAATTGTGCCATTTTCCTGCTCCAAAATGTAATATTTGACTTCCATATTATGTTTTATCGCAACGTTCTGCCCTGTGATATTTAATTACGTTAAAACAAATATAGTTCACAAAATGTTTTACAAGAAGAAGCAATCAAAATGAGCCAATCATTATTATTAGGCCTATTACCTATAGGATTCACAAAATATAATAGATTGAACCAAGTTACTAAAGGTTACCGATTTCAAGCTCCACTATTCTGCAAAAGACGTGACGTAACTTTAATGTTGACGTGCGTTAATTGAACTAAGCACGCAATTACGCATTCATTGGCAATTACGCGCACCATTACGCTCCCATCCCCGCCCTTCACTGAGACACGAGGCGGCTCAAAGACAGCTATATATTCTCCCCCTTACCTTCTTCTTAGACAAAAAAAATGGAGCGTAGAGTCTCTTTTCTCACGCGGAAAAAAGGTGCAGAGGAACGGGGGGTGGGGGGTTCAGAGGAGGGCGGTGAGAATCTCTCGCCTCGGGGGCCACACTGACGGCTTCTTTTCATTTCAAGCGCTCTATCGATTGGCCGTTGTCATCTTCGGCGACGCAGAAGGACACTTGAAAGAATTTGTGATGGGGCTGTGACGTGAGAACCGAGTGAGAGCGGCGACATGCCTCGCTTCTTAACGAGCGCACATCAGGCAAACAGCGGTATACAGTTGGACGTTTAAACTTTCTTTCCAAGGCAAAGAATCTGAAAAGCACTGCTCGGCTTTTTGGCGTGACTATAGATGTCTCACTTTGCGTTAAAGGGGCAGTCCGTAAGTTTCCTAAACTAAAATAAAATACAAAAAAATAGTTAGAATGCTTAGAAGATCTGACCCTGGTCTATGATGTAAAGTCGGTAATCTGTCATAAATATTTTTTTTATATTTATTTTAGTCCCTCTCCTGGCCTCTACAGCAACATCAGACCAGAGTTTGTGGCTTACCACTTTGACCAATAGTTGAGTTTTACTTTAGTCCCTCCCCTGGCCTCTACAGATGACCTACTTTACATAGAACAGGGTCAGAAAGTAAGTTATTTTTTATTATTATTTATTTTTTTGTAATTTACGGACTACACTTTTAATTAGCCAGATTAGAAATAGATTCCGAGCAAACATCAAGCTACTTCTGAATGACTATATTTATTGCTTATAATTGTTACTGTTTCACTGCTTTTGTCCAACTTTTTCATTCTGTCCCATATTTAGTCCATCATCCAACAATTTTCATTCTACCATTTCTTCCCTCTCTCCCCAGGTGGACCTATTCAGAGCAGAATATTAACACACTGCTTGGCTTTTTGTGTGACCAGATGTCCCACTTTGCTGTGTCCCACCCTGTAACTTGGACTAATCAATCATTACATAACATAATCTTGGAAAACAAATACCCAGGAATAAGCAAGAGTTGAATACTTGAAGATAGAATTTAAGTTACTTAGTATTTTTACGGAAATCAGTTTAAGTAAGTTTTTGTAACATGTCCCACTTTGTCTTTCTGTCCCAAATTTACAACAGCTGTATACGGGCATTTACGTTAGATTGCGCAGCATTTTTAGCTCAAATTCCTCAAATCGAGCCGGCATTTCAACTTTATTTCTACTGATTCAGGGCAGAATATATAAAAAGAAAAACGTGAACAGATGTCCAACTTTGCCTTGGATTGCACAGCATTTTAAGACCAATCCCACAAATTGAGGCTGTGTTCCACAATTTGACCCATGCCAGCACACACTCTTGATTTATCTGAAGCTGTGCAGAGAGATGTGTTAAATCACTATTACATACTTATTTATTAATGTGTTAATTCATTGTCCCAAAAATGTCTATGCTTCACATGCAGCATGATACAACAAACTCTGCTCTGACCAGATTGAGACCGTGTCCCACATTTTGACCCATGCCAGCACAAAGGTCTTATTTATAGTCAATTAATTTGAATTGATATTTTGTGTCCAGGTTCTTGAATTTGTGTAGTTAATGTCAGATTTGAAATAGCCTCTTGGGCAAGCATCAAGCTACTTCGAAAGCTGACAGTATATGCAGTTTGTGGCCAATCAGCAGGTGGTAGTACTCAGTTACATTTACTTGAGGACTTTTTTGAATAAATTGTACTCCAGAGTGGCTTTACGGCACAATACTTTTGACTTTTACTTGAGTAATTTGAAGTAACTGTACTCTTACTTGAGTAAAATCTTGTAAATCTAGAAAGAGTAAGAGTACTTTTAACCCACCTCTGTGTGTCATGTAAAAACAGCTTTATGTGAAAAATGTGATGATGTGGAAATTGTGTTCCTTGTGCCTTGATTTTTGAAAATATTATTTAAGTTCTTAGTTTATATTTTGAAAATATCCAAATCTGTTTATTTTCTTTTTATTTTCTTGCAGTTACTCAGGACTTGAGTAGTTTTTTACTCTTACTCAAGTAATTATGTGAATGAGTGCTTTTTACTTGAGTAACATTTTTTTGAAGTAACAGTACTCTTACTTGAGTAAAATTATTGGCTACTCTACCACCTCTGCCAATCAGACATGCTCATCAACAATATTTTTTGTGTCCCACTTTGTCTTTCTGTCCCACATTTGTTCTCATCACCCCACTTTTCATCCACGCACCACTCACATACAGAATGACTGTCCCTCGTGGAGCGTCGTATATAACTGACTCTCATTCTCATAATATAGTCTTAGGGTTGATTTCCCAGTAGAATGGTGATGTGATATGATGCACATCCTCCATCATAAGTCATCATAAAGCTTAATGTTGACACATGACAAAAAGCAATATAATATGTAGATTTGTGCACACTGCAAAATTGACAGGTTACCCAATAGGAAACAAGGTCTATTAGTTATCTATCTATTCTTTTAAATGATTAACTCACATAAACTACCTGGACGATTTACTTAAAAATCTATAAATTTCATAAAATAAAATAAAAATGTTAGATGTTTTACTTGTTAGTCCCTCCCCTGGCTTCTACAGCAACATCAAATCAGAGTTTCTGGGATACAACTTTGACCAATAGTATTTGAGTTTACTTTAGCCCCACATGCATCCATAAGACAGGAGCCTGTGAAAGAATGTGAGTGTCAGCCCTGTGTGACTATTTAGTCATTGTCCTTTAAGTACCCCACCTAAGTCCCATAGTTGGTGGTAAAAGATCTCAAAAAGATGTATGGTGATATGAAGTTATGACGATCTGCTAATCTGGGAAGATCGATGAATCGTGCTACAGTGCATTCAGTTATGCTCTGCTCTTCACTGCCATTTCTACCGTAACAATGCCAGTGTTCATATTAATTAAACAAAAATTATTTAAGCTAAAAATGGACAATCTGACACTGTCTGTAGTATGTTGAGGCCAGGGGAGGGACTAAAGTAAAATAATAATTATGACAGATTACCTTTACATCATAGAACAGGTCAGATAATGCTTTTTATTTTAATATAGTTTTTTACATTTATTTTAGTAAACTTACCAGACTACCCCTTTAAGTATCATGATGAACACTGGATTGGATGTGCATCAAATTTGTAGTTAAAAAGGTTTTATGAAGACAATCAAAACCATGATAAAATCAAAATCGTGATCTGGTCTTAGTAAAATCGGGATTATTGTTTTGTTTTTTACAATATCCGCCCACCTCTAACTCTACTGCTGGGTTGGGAGTGCTCAGCTGCCTGGTACTCTGTCAGAGCTGGAACACGGAGGATCAAGCACAAAGCTGCTCAACAAGCTCAAGAGCTATCCTTTTAATTTGCTTAATTTACAGCCAGCTCCTGCACTAATAACACTGGAGTGATACTCGACAAACGGAAAGACACACAGGATCATTGGGTCTTAGTTTAGTCGTCTCATCCATTTCCAAATGCTTCACAATCTTTCAATTTCAATAAAATACAAATCTTTACGAGACTTGTTGCGCATTAGAGACACATAAAGTGATTTGTTTTCGAGATTTTCCATTGGACAGAGCGGGTCATGTGGTTGGAGCTGCTTTACTATGGCATTGTTTCGTTGACAGAGACGTGTGTTGTAGACGTCTGGGTTATGGTAAAAATATAATATCACAACCATAGCATAAATGAATACACTGTAGAACTTGTCTGGACAGCCACGACTAACTATTTTCCTATTCTATACAAAGATGTTCTGGTCTCTCATTGATTGCATTCAATTTCAAGGGCTGAGTTTACTGATGTATAGTAAACCGATCAGAAACACCAGACATGATGCCGTCACAATTCCCATATTATCAGTCATAACCTTTATATCACCATCCAATCTTTTATGACCGTAGAGCACACCCTTTCTTTGAAGTACAATTCTATATATTACTCAAGTAACTGTAACTGAGTACATCTTCCCACATCTGCAGGGCTTGTGGTTGTAGCTGTGTACCGGGCCGAGCCAGCGGATGACTTACATGACAGGGTACCCTCACTTCTCCTGCCCAGACCTACAGGGTGTATATTTAAAAAGTACTCAGCCCTTCGTCTTTGTCTTTTCTTTCTATAATTACGCCCTCGCCAGCTTCCAAAGAAAACTCTCAGCTGATGTCATGGTGGTTTTGGCCACCCCTGCTATTAATCCCACACTGTACATGAAGCACCTCCAAATGAAGAAGGATTACGCTGAATTAGACTAAGAGCTAATGTTTTTTTTATTTTTTTATTTGCAGATGTTTAGTGCTGTCAGTTAAGACATTCCTCTGGCACAAATAGAATATCATTCAGAATTGACAAGAAAACAGAGCTAAAACTATCAGATAAAGGGATAGTGGGTGGCAGTGGATTAGTGATAAAGAGCCCAATACTGAAGGGTTGCCAGTTCAAATCCTGCTCAAACTTGCATACTAGCGTAGTGTCCTTGGACAAAACACTGAAAGGTATTATACAGGTTGTTTGTGACAATTCAGAAGCTAACATCTGTCAACAATAAAGCAGCCTTGAACATAATAACAACTGTACCATTAGAGCAACCATAGAGTGCAACAGTGCCCCCCCCCATGACCATAGCGTGAATATTTATATATTATAACATGAAAACGTGAAATACATGAATAGCTTTTCCTTTTCCCACCTTTTTAGATAGTAAATATTGGCACTAAGAATGAATTTTAAACTCTTAAAATATGGATTTTTCAAAAAGGCTATGGCAAAAATGAATGGGATTTTTACTTCCGGGACCACAGAGGGCCCAATTAGTGCCATTAAACAAAAAATACATTAAGGACGACTCTAGTATTCCTTTCTCCTTCCCCTTGTGTTCTTCAGCCATTAAAGCATTGTAGCTAATGCATACACATCCACTGACACTGATCTATGCAGCGGGAGAACCAATAGACCTACACACATCGACCAATAATAGAGCAGGTAGGACGTCTATGAAGCGCAATGCTGCCCCCGTTGCTTCCTGAAGTTCAAATTCCCATACATTATTTTCATAGTACTTTTAAAAAAATAGATATATTTTTATAGAGTTTAAAAGATTGATGGAGGCTAATCAGCTATGGGCTAACTCACAATCATAGCGCCATTATTTTTAAGTTAAAAAAAATACAATTTACTTCCAGAACTAGAGGTGGGCAGGCACTGTTGCGCTCCATAGGTCAAATGCAGAGGAGTCTCAAAAACCTGTACCTAACCATAATTTGAAGAGCCCTTGTTATCAATCTATATGCCTCTATTTGCATGCTCTCTTGCACCTACATTGCCATAAGACATTTCTGACCCATACCTTTGACTTTGGACATGACAGGGTGCTGGTCAAGCCTGATTAGAAGTGTCCCGTAGACTAACCCATGGAGTCATTCATTAGCGTGACAGCTGCAGACACCCTGATCTCTCCACAGTACTAGACGGTGCATGCATAAACACATGCGGCCTCAGCCTTAATCACAGGTGCGAGTGGCCCAATAAATTGCTCCGGCGGCTCTCTGATCAATTACATGAAAAATCAATTGGAAGCTGCCACTAACCCGCCCAAGGGGAAATCGGCCAAGAATGAAATTGGTGTGATAAAATGACTATGATGCCTACCAGCCTGTCGATAAGATGTAAAACAGTTGGCTAACATGCTAACTCTCCTGTCAGCAGACTGGAGGAGCACCCAGAGGTCACTGCAGAAGCCCTAATTGGTCTGCTGTGGTCCAGAGGACAGTGGGCTTACGGTGGGAGGCAAAATGAGGTATTTTAACTGAATATGATGAATGCTGTACTCTGAAAGGTGTAGTTATATCGGCGATATTATGGAATCACGTTGGTGCGCGTCCGCATCCGCAGATCCTAGCTGTGAACTTCAACTCAAAAAGTCTTTGCTGGATCTATTTCAACTGTTGCACACAGGTACATATCATGAAGATGCAGAACTGGATTGAGTTTGGTATTTCTACGATTAATGATAATTAAATAATTCACAAATTAATGTTTTGATGCACATTTATTGAGCCAATAATCCTGCTGAACATAAACGAAATTGCACGAATTTTGGCACATTGATCCGGGCAATTCTATACTTAATGTACATAGGCAAATTACAGAGGTCAAATAAAGAATGCCTCTATAGCGCCCCCATGTTTAAGACTCCTATGGGACCCTGGACACTTTGGCAGAGAGCAATGAAACTTGGTACAGTGATTCTCCACAGTGTACCCAACATAAAATATTATTATGACCCCACCCTACAACAAACAGGAAGTCGTCCGTTTTGGATTGAAATTGGGAGGTCAGGTATATTTAACAGCCTCTAACTTGCACATACTTTGTCCGATTACGCTCAAATCTGAAATACCTAATTACCCTGAACACATCTGACCAATATGATGGCAGTTACCTCTATAGCGCCCCCTACAGACTGAAAGAAGAATGTAGTTTTAGGTAATTTTACAAGCATCCAGACAAATCAAAAAAGACAAACAGACGTCATGGTTTGGGGGTGCGGCCTCTTAATTGCTTGTTAACAATATAAAAACCCTTAGAAATCACACAATGTCTGATTAGGGTGTCCGTTGGTGCCATAGTGGGGGCATTTTGCTGATATACACCTTGCAGTTGGGGACGACAGTGTGGGCCTAGTTTTACTTTGGAAAGAGGAGCGCATCATTCAAACTTTCAAACACAGAAGTCTTTTACCGGCATAAAATCAGGTATTGTACCTTTAAAGTCAAGGCTTGGTTAGAGTACATAAAATAGATAGCAACAGAAAGGCCCACAACATGATATTAGACAAAGAGGGAGGGGGCGGGGCTTAGCAGTGTAATCTGAAATCAGGATGCTAGTCTCGTATCTTGTGTTGTGATTAGTTCCAGGGTTTGATCCTATTCTGTGCTTTTCACGGGGCTGTGCCTGTACCTAAAAGTACTGTATCTGACCACTGCATTGGACTGAGAGGGCCACCAACAACTATCATCTTTTGTATATAACTGTGACATAGACCTCAGAGAGTAAAAAAAAAACACATGGCACGGTTTATTTATTAAGAAACAACAGCATTCTTATCCAGACCGAGTAACCACAAGCATTTTAATAGACTTCTAGGAAAAAGTATGGCAGGGAATGCAGTGGGTAAACATTTGGCCTGCAACCAGAGGGTCGCCGGTTCAAATCCCCGCCCGAGTGCATAATGTCGTGTCCTTGGCCACGATTCTGTCAGACTACCCCAGGGCAGCTGTGGCTACACAAGTAGCTTAACACCACCGGGTGTGACTGAGGAGTGAATGAATAATGTAAAGCGTCTTTGAGTGTTGAGAAAAGCTCTGTATAAAACTGATGCATTATTAATATATCGGCGAAACAACGATATTATGGAATCATGTCGGTGTTCGTCCGCGTCCGCATCCATGCCCGCAAATTACAGAGGTCAAATAAAGAATACCTCTATAGCGCCCCCATGTTTATGACTCCTATGGGACACACCTACTTACATTTACTTACACATCTGTCCAATATGTTGCCAGTTAACTCTATAGTGCCCCTGAAGGAAGAATGTAGTTTTAGAGAAGTTAACAAAATTAGCCAAAAACATCCTTCACAAACATCAAAATAGACTCTTCTCATGTTTGTCATGGTTTTGGGGCGAAGCCTCTTAATTGCTCATTAACAATATAAAGACCCTTAGAAATCAAACAATGTCTGATTAAGGTGCCTCCAGCTCTCTCACATTATTCCTGATGTGCTACTGTCCTGTGGAAGTATACAATTGTGTCACGGTCCGGGTACGGACCGGTCTTTTCGTGACCTTGGGTTGCGGTCAGCCACTCGCAGGCCACGGCTGGTATCACACCTGCCACATCACTTTCTCTCCGCACCCCTGTCTCCTGCCAGTAATCTGGGCACCTGTGTCCACACCGGTGTCTCATCTCGGCCAATCAAGCACAGTACTTCAGCTCCCCAGACATTCGCCGGTTCGTACTGTTGAGTACGGGGAACTACGCGAAGGACCTTGACAGTCTCGGAGACAAGCGCCCGTTCCGGGAAGCTTGTGGATTAATTGAGTTGAGCCTCGGACTGAGCCGGCTACCTGTTTTGAGGAGGTAGTGCATTTTTGTTACTGTTTGTATGGATTTAGTTTGTGACTATTAAAAGCACTAAAATCAGTTGTCTGCCTGTGTGTGTGTGTGTATATATATATATATACAGTACACAGTACAGACCAAAGGTTTGGACACACCTCATTCATTCAATGAGTTTTCTTTATTTTCATGAAAAGGCAAGTAATCCCACTTATTAACCCTGACAGGGCACACCTGTGAAGCTAAAACCTTTTCAGGTGACTACCTCTTGAAGCCCATCAAGAGAATGCAGAGTGTGTGCAAAGCAGTAATCAGAGCAAAAGCTCTGGCTTTTTTGAAGAAACTAGAATATAATGCATATTTTCAGTTTGACACTTTTTTGTTAAGTACATATATGTGTTAATTCATAGTTTTGATGCCTTCAGTGTGCATCTGCAATGTCAATAGTCATGAAAAGAAAGGAAAGGAAGTGTCCAAACTTTTGGTCTGTACTGTATATATGAGGAATGGGGTAAATTTTATCTGTATAGACCCTTTAAAATGTCATATGGAATGGAGACAACTGGGAACAAAAGTGAGACTATATCAAAGTAGGATTTGTGTTGAGATAAAATAATTCTGAGCATACAATAAAAAATTCTGTAAGGGCTTGTCCAGTGAAACCTAAAAATCAAGAATTCAGCCAAAAGTCTAACTGTTACCAAAGTGTACATTAAATAAACATACAATGTGAGGTACATTCACTAATGTTTCCTAACCAGGCTCTGACATTACCTACATGTGGCAGAGTGGTTGTGATTTGTCAAAAACATTTTAATTTGCAATATTTTGTGGCTAAAGCTAATTTCTCCATTGAAATGTATTATGGTCTTGCCTGCAGTCGCCTCTGTTCCAGAATTTAGAACTATCTGTTTACACACTTTTAAGGGGCCTATAGGCATTTGTCACTTACGCCCTTACTAATTTTTCTTACCATATACACATAACATAATACCATACCATAATATTTATTTAGTAAAAACAATAACACAAGTGTTTATTATGTATTCATTTGTGTTTAGTACTTAGTAACATTAGTGACCAATTGTTGGTTTAATAGATTAGGGGCTGTTTACACAACCACTGAATCCACCTTTAGATAGATATACTTGGGGCCTGGGGATAACAGCTCTGTAGTTAGCAACAAGGAAAAGTCAGACAGGTTTTGGAGGGTGAAAGAAACCAATCTGTAACAAAATCACTTTAGGACAATTACTCTGAAGTACTTAAGGTAAAACTCCTTTTTTCCATTTTGGTATTTTTGGGCAGTTTAGTCTCTTAACAGGGCAGCTTTCCCCTGGAAAGTGTTTATATCACTTGTTTAACCTGCATCAAAGCCTTATGGTAATTTGTTTCTCAAACTACATTGACCACACTTTTCAGTCTTGTACTTAACAAAGGATTTGTTGATATATAATTACTAGATGGATTTTTTTATAAACATCTACATAACTCAAAAACTAAATAACATTTCCTAACATTTCCTCTTGCATCTTCAAAATGTCTACAAAATAAACCATTAATTTTAAACCTGGCTCTATCCACTATTGTGAACTTTTTCCAGGAAAATAATTTAATTTTGGTAATTTTTACACACAAAATGGATCATTTCCATATGAAACATTTGAGATTACAATACATGTTTTCTTACAGTTATGTCAGTAATATACAGGAAATGCTTCAAATTCATATCTCTAAATTTGAATTCCCCCCTATTCACCTGCAGTGTCTCACCTTAAATACAAGCATATCTATATACAGTATAGTCTAGGGATGCACTGATATCAATATGGTATCAGATATCGATGAATGAGGACGATCCAGGAGCAGATATATGTTATTAAACTGTGTAATTATTAGATACTTAACAGGGAAAATTTAAATCAGAACTCAGAAACTCAGAAATGATGGTGATCTTGTCTCATACATCTTTATATGTTATATGTGAAATTGAAACCAAGCAATCAATAAATCAACATCCTCTATGCAAAAGTAGGACATTTTGAGGGTTACCAGGTCTTAGGTATTTTATATTTTAGGTTTATTAATTCTGAAGATTGTTTTTGCATTGTTATCGGTGAGTATTGGTGGGTATCGCATAACAGCCGAGCCACAAAGTCCAGGTCTTGGGATCAGGACTGGAAAAGTGAGATTGTGCCTCTCTAATATAGTCTCTGTTGGTATCTGTCCATTTTAACTGTAAAACAAGTCGCACATCTTCCTGAGACACCCCCCTGATGCACTTCATGGAAAGTCCATTTTAAAGTGTTATAGTGTTTTTCAACACCATGCATTGAGACAAAACTCTTGGCCCACCATCGATCTAAAATATTAGATACATTACATTACTTTACTCATAATGGCAATACACAAATCATCAACTCAACGAGCATACTGAAAGTAAAGAGTGCTCTTTAACCCAGCCTCTCACCATGCTGTAGTCACAGACGCTTGACAATGGAAATTTACTTTAAAGGTCCTATATTATGCTATTTTACACATCTCAGTCTATTTTAGATACATTTTGCAACATCAAACAATATTTCTAATACAACCTGTTTTGAGGAGCTTCCACTTGAACTTGAACTTCAAGACAGGACCAAACAATTTGTGCCGGTTTTTGGGGGTTTCCAAAAAATAAAAAAAATAACCCCAACCACTTTTTTCTTCTTCTGGGATATTAACAAAGCCTTGACACCCTCACAACTGAACACATCAGATTATGTTGTTGAATAGTGGAGGCAACAAGCTCCGGAATTTGGTCTTCTCTCAAAGCACACCTGACAGTAACTCAAGGATACTAGAGTAATACGGACACATATAGTCCAGAGTACAGTAACAATTTGAGCCAACTGAGAGGTAAGCCTGAGGGCCACAAAAATTGCTCTGTGGGCCGCATTTGGTCCCTAGGCCATAGTTTAGACACCCCTCATCACCATCATCAAATTTACAAAGCTGGCATAGACTTTACCACTGACCTGACCTATTCATGTTTTTGTAAAATTTTGGAGATAAAGAATGAGACAGGAGTATTTTAGTATCTGGTGTGGGGCTGGTGTGTGTGTGTTGGGGGTGTGGGTCTAATCCAGTCCCAGTGTGAAACTGTTGACATTTGTGCTTTTTTCCCTTCATTATGTGACTGGGGCTGTTTTGCGCTGGATTAGCTACAAATCTCCCATGCAGCACATTCAGCATGCCACTAGTAGTTTAACTTCATTAATAATGGATGAAGAGATTGTAATCCGGGAGCACGAGAGCAGGCAAGAAGAGCGTACACACAGACTTTCACTGCACACTGTAAAATCTTACTTCACCAAATGCCAAATGTGTCAAAATGTTTGTCTGAAAAATATTACATGATTTCAACTCGGCCTCTAAGGTTACTTTTCTAATGTTCTAATTTGTTTGTTTTATAAAGCTGTAGTCATTTCCTATAATAATAATAATAAAAACGCTCATTATCTGACATTGTTCAAACTTGATGTTGCTGTAAAATAATCATTATGCAAGATTACCAACTAGTGTGGCACAATTCATCGCAATCAAATCGGAATGAGCAAACTACAAAGGCTTTTTAGGCAATATATCCCAAATATACATATATAACAAAATATATTCAGTATGTATTTTACGTGTTCTGAAAGGCATGTGATTCTTGTGGAAGTTTAACAGTTTAATATTTGAGTCTTCTTTCAAGGTTTAAAATGTGCTATGAACTGAATCTTGGAAAACATTATCCCAAATCTAATTGAAAATACTTTTTATTTATTAATTTTATTGTTATTTTATTTATTTATTTTATTAAAAAAATGCAATTAGATATTGTTTTCCAAATTGTCCAGCCCTATACAAATATTATAGAAAAGGATCAGCCTTAAAAAAGTTAAAATTATAATAATAATCTAATTTTAGAAAACCTCCAGAATTCAGCTTTAAGCTTTCACTAAAGCCTATGTTTTGTTATTTACAATGAACAAAGATCAGTTTAAAATTGATTAATTCATCTAATTTTGCCTTTTACTTTTATGGGTTGTGAATGGGAGCATATACCAGTAACTGTGGGTTTTAGGCAGGCTACAACCTGGACAATTTCTTCCCCTAGATTTTTAAAAGTAAGGGTTTTACAGTTTTACAGTGTCCATTACCATAACATCATCAGCCTATTGTGCATTCACCTGTAATATGGCACGTGTCTCATTGTCTCAGCTTTGATTTGGACTGATCCATACGTGGTGAATAAATGGAGGGAGAGGGGGAGAGGGGGGGGGGGTCTTCCATTGATTGTGTTTACTCGAGCTTCTCATTGCTCACTATTATGGCTGAGCAGGGGACACACCCAGGCCTAACAGCAGGATAAGGGGGATTAAAGCTATACATATTCACCATGTCTTTGATTTCCCACAACACAATGAAGATACAGGCCGCCGCGGTGTGAAGGTAGGGAGATTTAGGCTCATTTGTATTCAGATTGGCAGCTCTGTGACGCTTTGTATGAAATAATAGACATATGGACACGCATAGATACACCGATAATGATGATATATGTAATAGTGAGAAGGATATAACTGAAGGTGTCTTATTACAGTCTGTAAGTTTCCAAAAAGACGCTTTCTTTTTTTTTCTTGGTCTCGGTTCACTCTGGTCTCGGACAGATTTCAGTCTTGGACTACTGTGGTCTTGGACTGGTCTCGGATAGTCCGGTCTCGACTATAACACTAAAATCCACCATTAGTTCTCAGCTCTGATTTCATTGTTTACTTAAATTAAACTGTGGCTGTCATTGGTATTGGTCTATATTTAATTATCTAATACTCTACATGATGGATGCACAACTAGGAAAAAGCTTGTGTGATTTATTATGTAATGTTACCGAGCTAATTTTAGTCCTGGCCTGTTGTCCCTTTACAGACACAGTGAGTGATGCAGTGATAGAAGCTCACTAAAAGCACTATTTTTGGCACATGATCCAAAACATTCGGAGTTTCCTAGAGGCAACTGTCGGCTGCTCAACTTCCTATACAAACTGCTCTAGCCTGTTTGTTCTTGTTAGTCGTAAATTAGTGAAAAGGCACAAGCACTTGGAAGCCTTGTGAAGTTATTGAAAATGTAAAACTAAATGGACTACTGTACAACTATCACTGTAAATATTTGTTTGATTATGGGGAGATAATCTATCGCCATGCTTGCAAAGGAAGCCTTCAAAAACTGAACACAATCGAGCCGTGGTTTAGCTCAGTCGGTAGAGCGTGCTGCCGGTATTCAAAGCTTGAAATGCTTGATGTTCTGAGTTCAAATCCAACTCATGAGTTTGCCAAATGTCATTCCCTACTCTCCTCTGTAGTTTCCTGTCAATTACTGTACAATTAAAGCCAAAATTGGCCAAAAGATTAGCGCAATATATCACTCTTCCATTCATTTAGTTACTAATGCCCCCTACAGGACACACCACTGTCTGCTGTACTCACAGGTTAATTGGCTCTCACTGCAGGCCCATTGCAACATCCACAGGAACATCCCTGGAGATACAATACTCACTCTTCACGACTCCTCAAACTCAAAGCCCCTAAAACCAAGTCTTCTTTGGGCTCATGTCTTTTCTTTTTGCTGCTGCATTGGATCTTAAATCAAACATTTGGAAACTTTGAATTCACTTCCTGCCTTTAAACACAGAGTGAAGGAGTCATGTCAATGGTTCACTGAATGAACAATCATTTATTTCTTCTTGTATGTGTTTAAAACATGTTTGCTGCCCTCTTCCCTTTTCCTTATAAGTGTTGTCTTGCACTTTCAGGACAACATTGTAAATAATAAATTGTTCTTAATGTTTTGTCTAGTGAAATAAAAGTGAAATAAAATCAAATAAAAGCCTCTGTACTACAACTGGTACTGTGATTTCTCTTCTGAGGACCTGTTCACGAGTGAGGGAAGGATGGAGCGTGAGATTGACAGGCGGATCGGTGCAGCCTCGGCAGTGATGCGGTCGTTGTACCGGTCTGTCGTGGTGAAGAAGGAGCTGAGCCGAAAGGCAAAGCTC
>JAVQKC010154076.1:0-19429 GCA_036025475.1 Philypnodon macrostomus
GTGCAGTGGGTAGGTGCTCGCCCTTCAACCAGAGGGTCGGTGGTTCGAGTCCCCGTCCAAGCACACGCTGTCGTTGTATCCCTGGGCAAGACACTTAACCCGCATTGCCTATGAATGAATGAATGAATGTGGTGGTGGTGGTTGGAGGAGCTGTAGGCGCAGACTGGCAACTACCCCCTATGTCAGTGTGCCCCAGGGCAGCTGTGGCTACACAAATAGCTTACCACCACCGGGTGTGACTGTGGAGTGAATGAATAATGTAATGTAATGAGTCTTGAGAAAAGTGCTGTATAAAACTAATGCATTATTATTATTATCATCATCATATCACAACTGTACAAATATGTCATTTTATCATTAGGATTGTGGTACCGGAGGTCGGTTGATGAGCCAGTAAGCTTGCTCCTGACACTCCAAAACAATGCGATCGGCCTTTCGACGTTGTTTGGAAGCTCTAAACAAAGATTCCACTGTCACTTTCCTGTGTTTTGACATGTTACAGAAGGGACAATGGAACGATATACACACCTGAGTTGCTCTCTTGCTTGCATCACAACAAAGTCCCAGGTATGATTGATGCGCTTGTGCAATATGCTGTATCTTTCCTAAAATAAAAATGTGAAAAAAAAACCCAGATATAAATGAACTAAATCAAAAGCGGCCTGTAACATTTGCACAGTATATGGGCAGATAATAGGAACTCTTGGCACTCACCTTTTCATACTCCATCAGTTCCCCTTGTTTCCGTATGTTCTTTTTAGCTAAATAGATTGCTAATACAGACAAGAGCACACGTGAACGTCGTTAAAAACTGTAAATGAACATAATTGGATGCATACTTAATGCCCAGGATGTCCCGTTGCATCTGTGACATGTTATGCAATGATAGTGAGTAGGAGATTAGATTTTTCTCACTATATAAATCATTTCAAGGCAGTGTCTTACCATAGTCCAGTTCTGAGGCGGGCCACCGGATGCTAGTCCAAAAATAGGGCGTCTGAAAAGCAGGAAGTGACACTTTTCAGATTGCTAATCTTAATTTAACTCATGGAAAAGTGTGGACAGATGGATGAGGGATTAGAAAAGGGACTACTGAAATCCAAAATGCAGCAGATACAACATTGTAGGGTGGAACAAGAGTGGATGTGTCCAACCTTACCTGGAAGCGGTAGGGTGACTCATCGGACATTAACACAAGACACCTTGGCTCCTTCAGAGGATAAATATACCCATATTTGACCAGCATGCCTCCGAGATGCAACGCCTCTGTTGAACATGACAAAACCTTACATTATTAGGCTCCTTGACTCTTTAAACGAGAGTACACTGGACACAGAAGGCAGATACTAGTTGGTCCTTCCCAGAGGCATGAACAGTACAATCTAATTCATCAGCGATCTCTACTTTTAGCATACCTAGTAACCTGTGACTTACTTTTTCCAACATCACTATTTTATTTTGGACCCACTCAAGTCCCCAGAGGTGCAGTCCCAAAGGAGATGATAATCATATACACACCAGGTGAGTTCAGCAAACCCAAATCTTTAGGGAATTGTCTTATTCCTGTTTACTGGAAACAGCCAATACACTTTACACCCGCATCAGCTTTACCATATCCTGGCAACATACAACCAACACTCCATAATAGATCTATCAAACTCCTATAGAAAAACTGTATCAATGGTCAGACTGTTGTAGTTACCTTCTTCATTGATGTTGTATTTTTGCATCATCCAGTCAATTACATCTCGACCTACAAAACATGCAGCAAAACAATAGCTCTAGTTAACAAGACAATTCACTCTTGCATTTGACATAGCCACTGGGACAAACCAAAAATGACTCCACAATTATACAGAGACAAAAAAGTAACTGCAGAGTAAGAGAAAACCTCACCTGTCATGGCGTGTGGAATGACAGTGATCAGCAGTCTTTGGTTTCTCATCTTTATGCCCATGTCAGGATCCTGCATGGCTACAATCACTTTTTCCATCTACAGGAAGAACACACATGTTCCCAAAACGCAAACTATGTTGACTAATAGAAGGCAAACATAAAACTGCTGCGTAAAAACTGGACGCCATCACTTTGGATTGAGTGATATTAAAAACAATAGCCCATTATCTGATTTAAAATAATGTTAAAACAGTCTAAAAGTAGCCTACCTTTCGAAAGCATGTCATTTGCTCCCGGTGCCACCCTCCTTTAGCCAGAGTGTTGATAGTCATCTTTCAAGCTGCTTGGGATGTTTCGACGGGATGGCAAAGTGCGAGAGTGAACTGCAGTCGGGAGCGCGCACGGAGTGGATGCGCCGCTGTTTTTTTTTTCTTTTCAACCGCGCGCCCCTTTGTAGATTAAAAGGGATTATATAAATGATGTCATTTGTGTATGGTGTATGTAAGGGACTGTATAATTTGCGGTAAATATGTTCATTCATGTGAAATGTTTTCATGTACGTTAATTGTTGTAATTCTGTATCGTAATATTCAAATTAAATAAATATGAATAAATAAAGTGTTTAATGAAATGCTAAAAATGCCATGTTTTTCATAAGAATATTGCATCAACGCAAAATTGTTACGTCTTCGTCAATCTTCATGCAGCAATTCTGTATATTGTCCCACACAGGCATTCGTACAAGCAGGAAGAAGGTATACTATTGTGGATCGTGGATTATCCTCGTTGTTTATTATATTGTTTATTGTTCAAGGAAACAGGTTAATACGCAAAAGGCTACATGTGAAGGTAAGAGCACATTTATTGTATTCACAAGTGGACATGAATACAGTAAACTCGCTGTAATTCTGTTGCCAAAGATATAACTGTTCAAAGCTAACTTTGCTAGCTTTAGCCGGATGGGGAAGACTGGTCCAATGGGGTTGGTTGTTGTCCAGTAGCTGCACGTGTGCATCTCAACACAAATCACAACACAAAGCACATTTGAGTAAACGGACTACACAGAAACATCATATTTTATATGTATTTATGTTTAGGGTGTAGCACTGTTACTGTATGTGTCCATTTTCTTTAGTAATCATCTGTTGTTGTAAGTTACCTAGCTAAATTGATCCTACAGAGACGCGTTTCATCCTTTAAATAACTATACATAAGGCAATTACAATTACAAACCACCGCGTATAGTCAGTTAAATTCCCAAAGTGTTCTGCAGATCTGTCAGTGACTTACTTTCATACGTTACTGTGTGTCTGGTTGTCAGTTTAATAACTAGTTAGGCTCTTTACTAGGCTAATGTATTTTTCCTTCATTTTGAATGTCTATATTTTCTTTAGGTTGCTATGGGTGACATTCGCCAGTCTTTGCTTCCTCGTGATGTTCTAAGTGCAGCCAAGGAGCTGCTTTACCACCTGGACATCTACATCTGTAACATGGTGCAGTCAGGGAGGCAGCCGCCTCAGGTGGACGCTAAAACTCTGGATTTGGTCGAAGAGTTCATTTTACATGCTCCCAAAGACAGAAGCAGTCCAGCCAGGGTAAGGCTTGATGATAACACATTTGGAAGTATCTCAATATTCAGTCTTATTAAATAGACCGTTATGCTGCTCATACATTGATCCTTGAGCTTGATAATTTCAGTTAATATCTGGGATTCAATACCAATAAAGCTATCTGAACTAAAACATGAACATTCAAAAATGTAGTTAAACACAATCAAAACAATAAAGTATATTGCATTTGATGTATACAGTCATTGAGTAATCTATTAATTAACTCACTAAATGATTATTAAATCAGGCCATATTGCTGCTGAAGTCCCAGTTGGTTCAAACAACCATATATACAAATATTGTAATTCACTTTTATATATTGAACGTTGATAGTAGTTATTGTGACAGGCCTAGCTCACAGTCTCATACCTTTTCTCATTGTTGCACTAAAATGTCCATTTCTGTCTGTTTTTCTAGAGAATGAGTGCTCTTCAGGAGCTCCATTTGCTGGAAATCATGTGCAGCTGTTTCCAGGAGCAGAGCCGAGATACAGTCCGACAACTAGTGTTCTCCGCTCTCTTTAGTCTCCAAGGAAACCAGGCCGACGAGAGCCGCATGGCACTGCTAGGGAAGCTGGTGTCCATGGCAGTAGCTGTAGGAAGGATCCCTATTTTAGAATGTGCTGCTTCATGGTTGCAGGTAGAAGTCTCTTATAACTCTATCATATTACTGCAGCATATTACGGCATTGCCTGACATCTGCCATGTCTTTTATAGAGAACCCACCGAGTGTACTGTGTACGTTTAGCTCAGGTGTTGGTAGATGACTACTGTAGCCTTGTGCCTGGGTCAGTTTCCACTCTTCAGAACATTCACAGTACTAGTCCACGCTTCTGCTGCCAGTTTATTACAGCTGTAACTACCCTGTACGACCTCTCCACAGGTATGTTCTCTACAGTGTATCATCTGGAGTTAAACTTACAAATACCGTCAAGTTTTAGTTCAGTGTGTCATTGTGTGTTTTTGTTGTTAGATGAGCTGACACCTCCTTTAGAACTTCTCAAGATGATTGTGTCCTGGATCCAAGATGACCCTCGGCTGGTCTTGATCACTTTCCTAAACACGCCTCTCTCTGGCACTCAACCTGTCACCTCACTTGATGTCACACCACTGGGTGGGTTAGTTCGCTGGTGTGTCAAAGCACCTCTTGCATATAGGAAAGACAAAAAGGCAGTGATGGCCAATGGGAGCACTGAAAATGAGCAAGAGGCAGGTCCTCTTTTCTCTACACTTCACTTAAGTGTGCTGCAGGTATGTGTTTTGTGGCCTGAATAGAAACGCATCAGTAGTAAACATAACATAACCACTAACCAGCCCGCTTTGTGTTCTTCTCTCCTATCTATGAAGGTTTTTATGCTTTTGCCAAACATACTCAATGAAAAAGGCCTATTTGGTCGCCTGGCATTGCTGCAAATAGAGTCTGTGGCCACACTGACTTCTGATCTCTCAAGACTTTTGGATCAAGCCGATAAACACACGCACCAAACCTCCGTGGACACACACGCCATGTCTCAGCTGGCCCTGGACCGTCTTGCACAAGCTCTGCAGGTGGCTATGGCCAACCGAGCTCTTCTCTGCTCGAGAGGTGAGAGTGTGAAAGGTTAGTGCTAATTAGGACACACAGGTACAGATGAGAATCATAATGACAGAGAGTTTGGCTACCAGGGTTTCCAGATAAGCTAGGGCTATGGTTTAGCTCAGTCGGTAGACAATGCAGCCATATGCAGCTCTCACAACACTTCTGGTCTTATCAAATAAAGCTGTAGTATTTTTTTCTTATGTGACCAAAGAGTGTGTCATGAAATAATATAAAATTACCTAAAAAAAAAAAAAATCATGAATATTTTTGTTCACTGATTTTTACAGAGGACCTGCGAGCAATCTGTTCCCGTCTTCCTCACAACAAGTAAGGGGTTTTTCACAATTTTTCAGTCATTCCGAGAAAAAATAGACAATTCTGCAATTGAATTTGATCTCTTTTTCTTTTGTTTGTTCTACCGCTCAGTTTGCTGCAGTTGGTCTTGTCGGGCCCAGTGATATACTACAACAACATACATACTCCCCCACTGGCCTTTAGTCCCCATGCATCTCACTCTCCCATCCCCTCTCACCCGGCTCACCCTGGACACGTCCCGCACACACCTCTTTCCCCACATCCCGCTCCTCATCCTCAGTACCCCGCACAGCCTTTCATGACAGGAATGCCTTTTCCATACCGACCCGGCCACTAAAGGACTTCACATGTGGTTCATGTACAGTAGATGAATTTGTGCGTTTGTGTGAGAGTGGGTTGATTGTGTTGTATAATAATCTTACTTAAGCAGGTTTAAATAAGTAACAAGTGAGTCTGACATGTTTGTCTATTAAAATATTTTTTACCTCATAAGTGATGTTGTTCTTCTATTGAACCACACGGTGTCACTGTTGCCAGCTTAAAAAACGAAGCAAAACATTTTTTTGTATTCTTTACACATTTTAATGCCGTTCTTTTGCTCCTATTTGCCAATAATGTATGTATTTGTAACATTCTCTACATGTTTCTATAGACCTTTCAGTTTATTCTCAAGGCAGTGGTGAGTTATCATGTAATTCAAAGACGTCAGAGTGTACATGAGCCATGCCCTGGTCTGTTTATAGTCAGATAGTATATCATCTGTGTGCAGGACCCTCACGTAAAGATTCTTCAAGTCCTCATGTGACTTCATTTAGTCAGTGTATTGCATCATCTTTAGCCAAATCTAAAGCCAAAACTATCTGCTTTTTATTTTCCACATCTTCACACGTTTATACCAAATTATTGAAGTGTATTTAGTGATTTACTGTCATCTACAAATGTACATTTTAGGCTAGATATTACAGAATGACTGCCCATTGTCTCAAGTGGACAGTAGTGAGTTATGGGTGCTTCACAAAGCTTTTGGGTGGGACAAAGATAAGATAATCTAACTGTGTTACTGTTGGGCTGCAGGGCGGTGATACTTTTTAAAAGGCGCGGTAGACGTCAGAGAGTGTGTTAAACTATATGCATTTTGACTTAAATCATGATTTGATTGGCAACTGACAGATTTGGTATGATTTCACTTATTATAGAACTGTAATTACTGTACATAGTAGTTAATATCCTAAAAATGCCACCATTAATATAGGCAAGGTTCATTTCAGCTGCATAATGTGTTCTTTGTGTGGATGCGGTCAGACATAGAAGGTGGTTAACCAATACTTTCACAGACTTTTTCCTGTTAATCCGTCAACTCATTTCACTCTTCTGCTCAACTCAGAAATGAATTATTCTTTGCTTTTCATTGTAGGTAAATAATCAAACTGGCTCAATGATTTACAATAGAAAGGGAGTCAATATCACAGTTTCTCCTCAGTCAATGTGCTTAATTGAGATGTGTAAAAGGAAGGAGCAGCTGTGTTGTGAGAGGGTATAGAAATCTACTTAAGCAATGCTCATAATTATCTTCTACCATGTTATTAAAGTAAGTGATGAAGCCAGTCTGTATAAAGTGTGATTATAAAGTTTGTTACCTGACAATTGAAACATTATTTATATATGATTAGTGATTATATATGATTAGTAGGACCCAGTGATTATAGTGAGACCATTTGCTTTTCTCAGGACATTGATCATAAACGGCACAGTTTACATCCTCACAGCATAATCTCACAGTGAGCCTTTCTCCAAAAACAGGCTGAGCCAAAACCACATTTGAACACATAAAGCTTCCACAGTTAATGAAGTAACTTTGACCAGAATGTTTTTTTTTAATGTTTTTGCTTAACAAATGGAATAAATGTAAAAGTTAGAGGGTTTTTAAGTGGTTTCCTACAGTAAGCATTTCTTAGTAAAAACATTGAAACAGGTGTGGGAAAAAAAATCCATTCTCTAGGGGAGACTGGGGCTGGTTGTCACACTTTTTACTCTGTGGGTATCGCTTAAGACACTCTGACCCACTGTGAAGACCAACCCTATTGGGGTCACAATGTGTGGGGTTGATTGTCCGTTTTGCTATCAATGGAAGTAAAATTTAAAAAAATATAAAAAAGAAAAATTGTAACTTCACTAAATAGTCCCTATTTTCAATCCGCCAATTTGAACAAAGTGATGGATTACACAAAGCTCTGATTTTTATAAAACTATTAACCTACACTTTTTTAATACAAAAATAACACTAACATGAAAAATACTAAATTCATCCTTCCATCTGTCCAAAGTGAAAATAATACAACAGTACCAAAAGAGCTGACTGTTTAGACCAGGGGTGCACAAACTTTGTTCACTAAGGGCCACATTGTCAAAAAGTAACACCGAGGAGGGCCACTCTCTGAAGTGAGCAGTTTCACTTTACTTTAAAAGTCCCCTTCGGTTGTTGCTGTTTACTGGCCACATATCTTCTGGCTTATATTATAACAACACAGAAAAGTGGAAAAAATAAAATAAAATCTTGTTAAACTAAAAAAGGGCATGTAGAATCTCATACAGTAAAAAGACAATTTGGGCCAATTGAGAGGTAAGTCTGAGGGCCACAAAAAAATGCTCTGCGGGCCAAATTTGGCCCTCGGGCCATAGTTTGGACACCCCTGGTTTAGACAAATGTTGGCTATCAAAATCATATCACAACACCCTCTAGTTTGGCTGTATAAGCCACATAACAAGCAATCAGCCTCGGTCTCCCTTAGTCGTGTACTATGGGAGGCAGGGACTAATAATGTGTGGTTCACCAACATACAGTTAACAAAGGTCTTACAACACAGACAGGACCAGTAATACATGCCTAAGACCAGCTTTAAAATGTCAAGACATAATTAGAATAATGTATATCAAGATCTTTATAAATGCACTTTTTCAATACACCCTCATGGACATATTGCATTTTTAGCCAGAGATGGACTGAAACTGGGACAACGGCTTGCAATAAAAGAAGACAGCTGAACTTTAAAGTCACTACATTCCCCCGTTCACAGCCTTTAATAAAAGCTATAGAGTTAGTTATTTCACTACTTTTTAAGCATTCAGGTAAAAAAAAATCTAATAACTGTAATTTTATGTTTGACCTTCACTTTACATGGGCAAGTTTAAAAAAAAAGGAAAATGATTATGCCCTGGGAAAATGATCAGGCAGAGTAAAAAACACAGTGCACAGTAATTATGTGTTCACAGGTCAGGAACAAAGTAGATTCAAACACATAATTAAGAGCAGAAAACCAATCATTAAAGGAAGGGAAATAAACATGGTTGCAAAAAGTGTTAATGTAAACTGCTTTGGTGCATGTTTACTGAGATTTATGTGGGTCTATAAGGCACTCAATTATGGTGAGTGTTCACAAGAGCTGTTCCCTGTAAACACACTGACCTTGTGCAATCATTTGCCAAACCTTCTCCCCAGTGATAAGTAGGCGATTGCATGTAAGCTATAATATTTTAACACAACAAACATGTCAAACAGTCAAAACATGTAAGTACTCATTTAACAATAACCTATTTAATGTGCCCTCATGACCATGTCTGTAGCCTACAGTAGGCCTTGCATTGAAGTTAGAAGTCTAGACCTCACTATTGATCAGAATTTATAGATCAGGGGTGGGCAAACTTTTTGACTCAAAGGCCACATGGGGTTTAAAAATGTGCCAATTGGAACGGCTGATATTGTATTCTTTGTAAACTGCAACTGCTTCTGACAAATGAGACATACAGCCTTCGATCGGACCTCAGTGAAAACAATATGTTGATGTGGAGTTAACTGGTTACTGCAGGTTATAACGACGTGAGTGATAAACTGGCAATATTTTATCATTTAAATATATGAGAAAATGCTTGTCAGGCCAGATTAAAAAGCCCAAAGAGCCGCATGTGGCCCCCGGGTGTTTGCCCACCCCAGTTATAGATGTAGGCTAATCACTATCCTCACAAGAGATGCAATATTTGAGACATAACTTCAAATAATAATTTAGTGTACACACACAAGGTCATCAGGTCTGAACCAGGTCTAACAGAAACAGAACAAACCAGGTCTGACCCTAGTGTCTATCCCAGGACTGAACCTGAACAACACTTAAGTTATCCCTGAGCCATTCTACCTTTAAGCCCTACTCTTTTCGTGTATAGCACTACTCATGCATTAATATAAGTTATTATCAATGTGTTCTCTAATAGATACATACACTATGCATGATGCATGTAGGTGTAGCCTACGATTTGCGCGTAAACCAGCCCGGAAATGACGCCCAGAGTTATGATTGGCTCTTCACTCGTGAGCAAAGAAGCATGCTCAAGGTCGCCGGCTGGAAGAGACAGATATCGGCTAGCCAGAGAGTCAGACCTCGTGTGCCACGGTGTCTCTGAGGGTGTCACTTGTCCTGTGGAATCAAGGTGCGTATTCACGTAAATTCTCCTAAAGCTAAACCATTCTTTGTATTCATAATGTCATTAGTTTGACTCCTTCTTTGCCGCGCTCCATTTACGCACATGGCATGCGCACCGGCCGCGTGGTTCTCACTGTCACTATTACTCGGATATAAAGTAGTACTAGTGAGCAGTGAGGGTTAATGGTTTCTAGTGACCAAGACGCCATCACCCGTGAAGCAGGTGGCCACATATGTCCAGCTTTGTCAAGTGTTGAGTGATAGGCAGTTTGTGCTGTTGTGGGTAATGACCCTCTCGTGCTCAGTGTCAGTAGGAAGACCATGGTAGACATTACATTGACCCTGTTTTCTGACCTTGACTGAAGACATCGCCAGCTGCAGTGATAAAGTATCTATTGTACAATGGCAATAACCCTAGTCTAGTAATATCACAATAACTGGCAAAGCAGGCCTATGCATGTCTATAACCAGAAATGCGGGTTCACCTGAGATTAACTTTGGACTTTGGTTTGGAGAGGCTGTTTTTATTTACTGTCGTTTTGATGGCTTCAGCAGGTGAATTTGACAAGCCTCTCGCTAGTTTTGAGTGTCCATTATTTCCTTGCCAAAGTTTTTCTTTTAGGTCAATCTATGACTATATAACATTGAATATATAATAATACCATCAAATCAGCTTGAAATGGTTAGTAGTTGTTGCACGTGTTTGATAATGGTTATAGCTCAATTGCATTAAGGATATGTCTAGTTGTTCTGCAGCTCGGCTCATTTTTTCCCATGAGAAGCTTTTCCAGTGTGAGACTCATGTGATTCCTACAGCACAATGACTCCTTCGCACCCCTGACCCCTTCACTGCCCTCTATTCCCTCACAGTCTTCTTCTTGAGCATGCTTTTCTGTATAACCAGGACTCAAACTAAACTGAAATGTACACTAACGACACTGAAAAAAGTGAAATATTGCTTAAATTGTGCAGTAATCATTAAGAAGCAAAATCTTCCATTGAAGTAGCTCAGGCCAACGTGAAATTTAACTCCTCAAGGACTATTTCACATTGATACACTTCAATACAATACAATTTAGAATGTGTAGGTTAAAGCTGATAGAATTTTGCATTAAGCCAATGGAAAAAGACACCACTTCATCACTATCATTTTTCAGTGTGTACAAACTACTAATTATTTTTTTATTACAGGCTGTTAATAAACTACAGTACAGTAGTTAAAACAGAAATATTTTGGTAGAAAAACGAATTAAAGGAATATTTTTTTACATTTTTTAAAATTATTATTATTATTTTTTTTTTATATAATGCATAATGACATATAACACGTGTTAAACTCTACCTGTAGCTTGCACTTTGGTGAATAGGATTTCCTGTGTAATTTATTTAAGGGTGTGGCCCGAGATTATCTTTACTGCACACATGTATACAGAGCTGTTAAGTGGAAATGAACAGAATACCAACATCTTTGTCACAGTTTTTAGACAAATGAATGACCTCAACGTTTTCATATGTGGTCCTTTATTCTGATCCTGGTGATTTGAAAATGAGGCTTCTCCTATAAAAGTAGCTAATCTGTTTAAAGTATTAGGTTTGGTATGATTGGCATGTTAGATTATAGACGTAGCTCCGCCCACCCTTAAGGACCAATTATTTTTTACAAAGCCCACATTGACCCCATTTTTTACATACTATTTTGTACGGTTGTATGGTGAAACAAATTGGGGTGTAAAACGTCTATGCTATACTAACACTGAGGTTCAATGTCTCCTCTTATTGCAGTAAAAAAGTCAAGGGTGTCTTCAACTAAGACCAAGCTAAGTGCTAAAGTTAGCTCACCACATGTTCTTCACTCAAAGACACAGTATTTGGCTTTGTGTTAAGGTTAAGTTTGAGGTAGTTTGTGAGAGCCAAGCAGTGCCAGACTCTGAGCTGGTTTGATAATTCACAAAAAAGTACATTTTGGCAGAAAGATGGGCTCAAGAAGTTGTTTAGCAGACACTTACTGTATATGATCAATACATAGGATTCTACCTGCGTGGGCCTCTTCCTCCTGCAGACCGAGACATACATGGCTCATCTTCCTCCGGTTGTGAATTACAGTATTTAAGAAAATATACATGGTTCTTGTATTTCATTTCCTGCTCTGCCATTTTGAAACCATGCTTTTTTTGGCTTGTGTGTTACATGAAAGTTAGTGGGAAACTTGAATTACTTTGACTGCACCTGCAGAGTTCACGCAGGACACCAATGTGTTCTAAAACCACCCCATTCCCAGAAATGAAACAGAACACTTCTTCCATGCCGTACAGAAAACTGAGTAATGTTGGTTGAATGGAAATATAGAAGTGCTCACTTTTTGCTTTCTTTTGCAGATTACATGAAAATGGACCAGGCAAGGTCAACAATCTCTAAAATTGTAAGTTCTGCAGCTGAACAAGTTTTTATTTCTCTGGTTACCCTCTATTTTCTGAAATGTACAATTATATATATTTTTACAGTTTAATGGGGAGCCCCACTCGTACACTCGTTTCAACCTGACCCAGAACATGGAGGGGGATAACAGCCAGGTGGAGATGAAGCTGTCCTCTGACATGGACGAGGAGGTGGGGGGCAATGGCACGACAGAGCACCTCAATCACAACAACTCCAGAAGCAAACCTTATGTGGCTCAGAAGCTGGCACGAACCCCTAAGAGCCTGGTCTTCATGGCAGCTGCTACACTCCTTATCTTTATCATTGGTAAGAGCAGCACAAGCTGTGAGACATCTAAGTCATGTTTAGTTAGATAGTCTACCGCTCTCTCATATGAATGTTTTGACCCTTTGTTGTTTGGTGGCAGGGTGCTTGATTGGCTATTTGGTTAGTCAAAAGAAGGACATTACTCCTGTGTGCACAGACTCATCATTTCCACCAATGGCTGACACAGTTCATGAGAGACGTGCTGCTCCCCTCATGGATTGGGCTAGTGTCAAAAAGCTTTATGCTGAAAAACTTAAGGCATCAAATTTTGAATCTGTTTTTAAGTAAGTCTTTTTATTTTTGTTCTATGGAATTGACTAAAGTACATCATTTGTTAACTTTTGGTAATTGTTTAAATTAGTACTTTTGCAAGTACCAGCCATCGGGCAGGTTCTCCAGGTGACGACAATCTTGGAAACAAAGTGCTTCAAAATTTCAAGGGATTTGGCTTGAGCACTTGGACCGATGAGCACTTTGTCAAGGTGCAGGAGCTTTCTGGAACAAACAAAGTTAGCTTTAAGGGTGAAACGGTGGAACTGGGAGGATTTCTCTCCTACAGTGCTCCTGGAACAGCAACGGTAACATTAACAGAAACTAGTTTCTAGTTTTTTTTTTTAAGTTTCCTGTTATGTGGGTTCAATGTCTGACTGCTCAATATATTTGATAAGGGTGCTGCCATGTTTGCCTATTATGGAAGAGAAGATGACTTCAGCTCACTCCGCGACATAAACATCGACATGAATGGACGGGTCATGCTGGTCAGAGCCGGCCTTATCAGTTTTGCAGAAAAGGTTTGTGATTACATTAGTCAACTGTATATATTTTGATACACAAAAACATATAATTTATTTAGAATGTATATTTGTATAAATTGTACAATTATAATTTACATAATTATTTGCATCCTCACAGGTAGCCAATGCAGCTAAAGTGAATGCGTCTGCATTGCTGATATACCGTGACCCATCTGACTATCCTTTGGACTCCTCCACAGAGCTGTTTGGTCATGTCTGTATTCTTTGTTTTTAAATATATTTTTTAAAACTCATCTTTAGATATTTATGGATGACTTTATTCTCTTTTTAGGTCCACTTGGGTTCTGGAGACCCCTACACCCCAGGCTTCCCCTCCTTTAATCACACACAGTTTCCACCTATCGAGTCTTCAGGGCTGCCGAAAATTCTGGCTCAAACTATCACTCGAGAATTTGCTACAAATATTTTAAGGTACCCTATTCTTGTAACAGTGGAAATATCTTATACAGTTATACAAATCAGCAGGATTTTTTTTGTTCCTATATAGAAAACTGGGCGGTCAGGAAATGCCAAGACACTGGGGAGTCCTTAATAAGCTCGGAGGTGACAGTGATCTGATCACTGTGGAAGTGAACAATGTGTTAACTGAGAAAAAAATCACCAATGTGTTTGGAGTCATCAAAGGCTTGGTGGACGCTGGTACAGTTTCTGAAATGTTTTCTGTATTGTTTTAAACCCTCATTAGAATTTTTCTAATAATTCTTGTAAATCTTTAGATCGTTATGTTGTAATTGGTGCCCAAAGAGATGCCTGGGGTCCAGGGTTTGCCAAATCAACTGTAGGCACCAGTGTTCTTCTTGAAATGGCCCGTGCGATCTCAGAGATGAAAAAAAGTAAGAATTAATTTTATTGTTCTTGTTGTAACCACTAATTGTAATTGTGTATGACAGTAGTTAATGTTGGTCATCTATAGGTGGATTTAAGCCCAGAAGAAGCATTGTCTTTGCCAGCTGGAGTGCTGGAGAATATGGGAGCGTCGGTGCAACAGAGTGGCTGGAGGTTGTAACAGCATTGTTTAAATGTGTTTTTTTCATGTCTCATGGTTGCATTGAATAATATTACTTTTTTGTGCAGGGTTATCTCTCCTCTCTGAACATGAAGGCCTTCTCATATGTGGACCTGAATGGAGTTGTGACTGGTATGTATTAATGTTTGGCTTCACTCACCAATTATACCAAAATGTATTTTTTAAATTCAAATGTTGATTTCAGGTGAAAATGGATTCAAAGTTTCTGCAAGTCCCTTAATGCATACCTTGATCCTGAGTGCTCTGAAAGAGGTACTAAGAGTTATTACTGTATTTTCTGTTAGTGCTTGTGTCAATACAGTGAACTAATCCAATCTATGTTTTAGGTGAATGCACCAACAAAAGTGGGAACATCCCTCTTAGCTCAGTATGGAAGAAACAATTTTGACTCTTTGTAAGTGTGACCTGTACAGTGTGCCTGATGCCAATTCAGTAATAACACAGAAATTGATGTAAATATCAAGTTGTCTTTTTTAGGTTGGAGCCTATGGACATGAATACTGCTGCATATCCTTTTCTTGCCTTTTCTGGGATCCCCGCTATGTCCTTTAGATTCACTTCTGAGCATTTGGTCCGTAGACTCAACGTGTAAAATATGTCATTGTCTCTGTCAACACTTGATTTGACATATTAGTTCTGTTTTTCTTTAGGAATACCCTTTTTTTGACACGAAGTTGGACACACAGGAAAAGCTGATGACAACCACTAATAACCAGATCCATCTTTTTGCTCAGGCAGCAGCTCACTTTGCAGGTCATATAGCTCTGAGGTTGGTTCACGATCATCTCCTACAGCTTGATCTGCAGAAATACACCAGGGTTATCCGCACACATGTTGCTAAAATCAATGGAAAGGTGGCTGAGGTTCAAAGGGTAAGCGTTAATTAAGAGAAAATATTTGAACATTTTGATGTATTCGAAGTAAACCATATTGGTGATGTGTTTCCAGCTGCGGCCCCAGGTTTTGCCAAAGGCTCTCACAATGCAGTGGCTGATGTCTGCATCTGGCTCCTACAGTCGAGCTTCCGCAAACCTGGCAACAGATATCAAAAACAGTGACCTTGAGGATGTGGAAATGTGCCGCTTGATCAATGATCGCATCATGGCGGTAAGCTATTCTGGGATATGTTTGGGCTCCTATAGAATGTAATAATAATTACTTTTTCTAAAGATAAATGCTGTTGTCTCTTGTTATTTTGTGATTGTGATTGTGTTTTGGTTATCAGGTTGAGAGGAATCTCCTGTCTCCCTACGTGTCTCCCAGAGAAAATCCTTTCCGTCACATCCTTCTGGGCTCAGGGCCTCAGACACTCTCTTCCCTCATGGATCACCTGGAGGCCATCAAAAGTAATAGTCCTGAAGCTGATGCTGAACTGTTTCGTAACCAGTTTGCCCTGGCCACCTGGACCATTCAGGGCTGTGCAAACTCCATAGCCGGCGATATATGGTCTTTGGATAATGAAATTTAAAATACCAGGTTGGGTAAAATAGGGCAGCAAACTACAGTTCTAGCACAAAATGGCTAGTGTTAAAAACTATAAATATAACCATAATATTCAGTAATTTGGTTCTAAATTTGTATTTAAATTTTTTTTATTTAAAAAATGTATATATATATTATTATATTATATGAATATATAATCATAAAAATAATGTAGTAAGGAACTAGAATCCTCTGGAGCTGAACAGATTGAGGTTATTTTACTTATTCATCTCAGAAGTAATGCACTTAATTTGGAGATTTCCAAAAAGTATTACATTTTTGATAACCAAGTAATTGCCACTGCAGTATAAAGTAAACTGTGCCAGTTCAGATCAATAACACAAGAGCAGTGTATCAAGTCATCTCTGTTTACAACCATGTCCATTAAGAACAGATTCTGCTGCTGCTGAAGCCTCATGTTGAACCTGGGCTGTTTGCATTGGTAACTTTAACTTTATATCGTGCCATAAAGTTACTCATATTAATTGTTACTCATTCTCTGAATAACATATGTTACTAGACAGTTTAAAATCAGCTACTGATTTCTATTGGCCTTCCAAAACTGTGGCCCTGAAGCTAAATGCCTATTTATATTTTGTTATTTATTTATCAGTGGCAGAGTTCACTATAAATATTTTTTATTGCCTTTTATAAAAAATATAATTATCGGGAGCAGTGCCTTCCATAATTATGACAGTTATACTGTCGAAACAACAAAAGCAGCATCTGCTAAATCGAAGTGTACATGTTGACCGATGACTATTACAATCTACAAAGAGAACCTCTGACTTCATGTAACCTGAGATTGACTGAACACCTGTCTCAGCGGGTCGTCTGGTTTATGTACACTTCATTCTCACAGCATTATCGGGTGCAGTGTCTCCCATAATGATCAAAAGAAGGTAGTTTTTGCCTACCAGTGTGTGCCTATATCGGAGGCAGTGCCCTCCATATTTCACTGTAGGGGTGGAGTATTTTTTATTATCGGGAACAGTGCTTCCCATAATGTGTATATAATGAAATCTAATGATTGTTTTTCATGCTTATGTCAAACCTACTGTAGACACCCCTTAGACAGAATAAAACTGCACTTGTACTGGAGGTGAGGTCTAGTCTAACTATATCTACGTATATAGTATCTTCAACCAGCTTCTGTGCAGAAATCAGCATGTCTTATTCAGTTTTAGGTCTCTATAGTTTTGTTACACAAATGCTAGTGTTTTCTGTTATGACGTTGTAGGGTCGCTGTGGTTACAGGATGTGATCCTCTGATGAACATTGTGTGCAGTATGGAGTTGATCAATCACAGTGCATGTGATTTCAACTTGTTGGATACTTGATTGAAAAATGTTATATTGTGCCTTGGTCTTTCACACGATGCAGACAGCCAGGATTAATCTTTAGTTTCATATTTATAGCTTTAGAGATATATATAGAAAATGGAAAAATAACTTGTTACAAAGGGTTATAGAGTTGGGACTCTGCATAGTTATTATACATACTTCTACTGTCTGCATTCTGCTGAGTTCTAATGTGAACGTGCTTTCTCTTCTGTTCAAGTCTTGTTTAACTTTGTTTTTCTGCTGCAATAAATCACTTTACAGCTACTGTTTAATGTTTTTGTAAACTTTGTTCAGCCTCCAGTTTTACAATGTTTAGGACTTCACGAATACACTTGTTTTTTACATAAATCGTCCGCTAGATGGCGACAAGTTGTATATTTTCCTTTTACCAATCGACATGCCACTGACATGCCGGTCCGCGAGCGAGCCCCCGTAGCGGCACGTTTGTGGTATTACAGCGGTATACCGGTGACAAAGTGACATGTAACTGACTGACTGGGCAGTGGTCACTATTATAACGGTATACCAGTGGTAGAACCGGTCTGAGAAAGTGGTTCATGGCCGCTCTAACGACTGCAGTCTGAAGGCTACTGTTAAGTCACCAAGTATTAATCACCTACCTTTCAAAATAAATGCATTAATGATAATATTTTGTAGATTTTTGAGAGATTAAAGTGAATCCATGGTAAGACAGTGAGGACATGCAGACTCCATTTAGGGAGGGGTAAACAAAGGAAATGTTATTAATGTATATTAATTTAATGTTTGTAAAGTGTCTGAAACACCCACGAACAGTGAAAGCCAAAGTCAAAGTTGCAGACGTTTCCATGCGCCAATAAATGAGTTCTACCACTAGAGGGAGCTGTTACATGATTACAAATAGGTACTACTAAAAGTCTTATTGAATTCATCAAGGTGGCTGGCCAATAACGTAGTTACATGGGGGCATATCCACAGCGTCAGCCTAAGAGTGTCACAAATAGACGTGACAGTTTATGCGATCAGACCAGGATGTGAGCGTTTGTGTGTTTTTGTGTCACTAAAACGAGGGACGCACGTTGATGTGTGATGATCCTCTTGGATGAAGCCTGAACCAGTGCGCCTAGAGCAGAGTCGTCTCTCCAAAGCGCTGGAGGCTCGCACAGCAGCGTGAAAAAAAGTCACTATCACAGAGATATAATAATCAAGTCTACTTGTCCCATACGGTGATGCGGACTACGAGTACGCGCTCCAGCCACTTTCACAGGTGAGCTTGCAGCATGTCAGTGATGGCATGCTGCTCAACATGAACGTCAAATCAGTTTTTATTTAATAAAAATCGCCCTAATATTTGCGGAGATATGATGATAAAGGCTTTGACATAATCTGGCCACAAATAATTGACACGCATCTTCAGAAGCGCGCACCTTTGATCCGAGCCTTTCTCACTATAACTTTGCTCATAAAAAAGCAGCCAGTGTAAGGAGATTAATATCTCGTGTGTGCTGGAGCAGGGGCGAAGCTACCAAATCAGTGGGTAGTGGGCACTCATCCGGGGCCCCACAAAACGAGGATTTGGAAACAAGAACTTGACAGAAATGTATGCAAAACATTTGAGTAAGAATACAAATTGTTGCACTATTTCATTTACCTAGGCTCCTGTTAATGAAAACCAAAATTCAATGTGAATAATATTTCATTGGCTATTCTCAATAAACAAAAACATAAATACGTACATGGTTATTTCTGAACTGTTATAACTCTTAAATGACTAAAGTTTACTTACTGTAATAACAATAAATCTACGCTCATTTATGGTTATTGAATAGTTTTAATGTGAATCTGGGGGTTCACTTAAATTGTCTTAATTACATTTTACTTAATATTCTCCTTTTAGATATCCTACTGTAATGTGTCAAACCCTACTGAACAAAGTACTACTTATACTAATACTCATAATAAACACTGTCCTCCTCAGCAGTGGCGGAGCCAAAGGGGTGGCAGGGGTGGCAATTGCCACCTCCAAATAAGGCCTTGCCACCCCCGCTGCCACCCCACTAGAAACGGTAAATATTAAAATCCACAAATGAGGAGATCGGCAAAGATTTGTGAAAAAACTGTAATTTCCGAGTGCCACTGAACGCACCCTGACGCAGCAGCAGCAGCCTCT
>JAVQKC010154094.1:0-18550 GCA_036025475.1 Philypnodon macrostomus
TGAATGAGGAGATGCAGCAGGTTTGGTTGGGGGTGGGGTCCAGATGAGAACACGAACACAGAGGCGATCAGCGATCCACTGGACATCTAACAGCAGGCCAGGGTCTGAAACAATATCCACTCCCCCAAGAGGGAGTGGGACAGGACACATACATGGGTTGATAATACCGCATGGATGATGTTTTAACAGTTTTTCCTTTCTGGTGTAGAGCTCTGAACAGTCAGTTTGTCACTGGGCTGTTTTGCAGAATTCCTTGCAATTTCGTTGCTTATTGGATTTAAAGAACGATTGATGGCTCCAATCTTCTGCACAGCGTTATGCTAATTATCCCAGCAGAGGCACTGCAACATTTGTGAGAGATTTTTGCTCAGGCACTATATTTAAGTTTCACATTTTTGATTGGTTTGAATCATAATTTCTGGTGGTTTATGGTACTCCTATGATGTTCAAAGGTGACATATTCACAAAAGTGTATGCATTCTGTCCACGCCCAAGCTGCTCTTGAGTGAGGCTCTAAAGGCCCTGACTGCAGATAAGACAGGTGCCAGGTGTATGCAGCTCTCCAGAGCAGGGTGTGACATGAAAAGGGCATGCTCAGCTGCCCCCCACCATGTCCCCACCCTCATGAGAAATAAAAGCTAAACAAGCATTTTTTAGCTGCGTATCAGTACAAGGCCTTTAGCATAAGTAACCATGGACACTTTCCCATTGTTATTTGTTTGAATGTATTAGCATTTACACTGTGAACGTATACAAATCAGTGAGTTTGGTATGTAAGTTTAACAAAACCAATGTGCAGTGTGGTTACTGGGCTCCAGTCTTTCATGTTATGAGTGGTTCTGCAGGTCTATAATTAGCTGGGTTTTTGGGTCGTCCTTAGTGTTACTGCTGAACAAGCGGCCATGCCAGATTCTTCATTATGCAAACGCGTGTTGTGTGCTAGGGCCTAATTGATTCTGAATGAAGCATTCATTATTGATGAGCCAACATGAGTCTGTGTGCCTATATTCCTCTTTCCTCACAGCGTCTGAAAGAGGCTTTTTACTGACTCCTGTTCCCTCCGTCATGCTCTGTGTGCATCCAGATGTTCGCCTCATTTCTTACAGAAGCAGCTGGATAGCAGCTGCATCAAGTGGTTTGTTATTGAAGTGATGACGAGCAATATGACTGACCCCATGTTGGCCTTAGCTCTGACCTTTGGCAGGCTGTGGTTAGTAAACCTGTAATCCTGGACGCTAAATCTCCTTTACTGTAAGTCCCCTTCCTTCTAGAAACACTACAGCTTTTAACCACAGTCAACATCAGGATTGTAGCTGAAGGAGGATTTACCCACTGACACTTGGAAGTCTCAGTGAATCCAAAATTACTTAATATATGACTTTTTGTGTAAAGAGTAAGACAGAACGTTTCTCTCTCTGGTAAAAGGAGCACAAAACCAAATCAATACAATGTTTGTGGATATTTTATTTCTTTCTCTAAATAAACATTTTACAATTTTAATATTTTGTTTTATTGGAAATAATAGACTTAGAATTAAGGATCGAATCAATAAAGATGACAAAATAGATTCACAAAGAAATCCAGCCTAACCTTAAGTCTAAAGCATGTGGTTCTCATTCACTTGTTTGTTAAAAAATAAATGTATTTTGGTATGCTGCTGAAATAGTCTTTATTTGTCTTAATGTTGACCCTGCAGGACACATTTAGATTGTGAAATCAATGTTGCTGCTAATTATATCCCTTTGAGAAAGACATTAGCACGCTTTTTTTTATTTTTTATAAATCAATATCTATTTTTAGCTGTTAGCACCAGCATCTGTCTTTTAGACTTTTCTAATCAAAGCTTTGTTCTCAGTCATCTTTTTTCTGTTAAATATAAAAATGTAAAATAAAAATGGATCATAAATGAAGAGTGGATGTTTCACACTCTACTTTAAACAGTCGGTCAATGATCATCTTGTAAAGGGGTATTATTGAGTCATTGTCCAAACTACAATGTGGGCATCACCAGATCAGAGAAGACAGCAGAGCTCTGATGGACATTTACAGTTTCATATGAATGGGTGCAGGGCTTTCAGAACAGTTTAAAATGAATGTTGGGTTGCAGCTAGTCTGCTCTCAAGATTCTCCAAAACAAAATAATTGCTAAATATAAGTAAAAAAACTCTACTGTAGTTTGGCTGTGTAAATGGAGTTTAATCTCTCTCACTACCATTGGTATTAGCCACAGCGTTGCTAGTTTGAGTTTCTCTACAACACATGGGTCACCTCCGTCACCACGCTCTCCCCGCTGCAGTGAGACAGCCTACGCATACAGACACACAAAGATAGATATTGTAAGGTATGAGCGCAGGTGAGGGAGTGTACAAACCAGGGTGGAAACAGGTGGCCATGCACTGTAGCTCATTTGACTATTATTACTATAAAATGCCCTTGTTCAGCTATTTAAGCACCAGACAAGCACAGTAGCCTACTCCATTTAAATAGAAGTCTAATGCACAGTGTATAAAGCATTTAGCCCAGACTACAAATCATAAAGCGACACTATTAAAAAATGGACTATTAAAAAATGGATCGGATCGGCAGCAAAAAAAAAAACCCAAAAACGATTGGGATATCGGTACTGATTTTGTAGTATTTTATAAACTGCAGGAGTTACATCTGCATAGTCTAACAAAGCTGTGGAGTTATTACATGTGTCTCTGCCCCACCCACAGGTAAACACTCAGACAGAGGTTATTGTGACTTTTCTTGGAAACATGGCATCTATTTTTTGTATTAGAATGATGTGGTTTGTTACATCTTCTGTCTCTGAACCCTCAGGGACAATAGAGAAATGTATATTTTCCAAGGGGACACTGATTTAGGCCAGAAACACAACCATCACTTCTGCAGTGTTTCTTGAGCTACACAACAGTCCCTTTCTCTTCTCTTCACAGATCAATAGTATCACATTGTCACTATTACCCACTGAGGCACACAGGCAATGGGATACCTAATTTACCATAACAGTGGAGTCATGCACCCAGCATCAAGCCACACTGCAACTCAATCTCAAAGAAGTAGTTAACTTGTTCCTCAAAGGAGAGCCTCTGTTGGGTGTAGTTGGCCTGCCTGCTGTGATCAGACTGTCAGAAAGATAAGTCGCTTGGTTGGCTAATCCTGTGTCACCGCTTTCTCTTGGCTGATCTTAAAATACATCCACCTCTTTAAGGCTACCATAGTGGACAAGCAATGGACTGAGATGACATAACTGCTACATAACTGACTGGAGCTTTGTCGGACCACTTCACTGAGAAGTCTATTTGTGTCTAAACAAAAGGTTATGCCTGCACTGTAATATTCAACTTGTACCATGCAACAATGCAGTGCGTACAGCACAAACATCATCTATAGTTGTTTTGTTTTGCTCACATATAGCTAAGAGTTTTATCACAGGATTTTCTGTGACGCTTTCCTCGATGGAGCTCCATGGGCAGTCCTGTTCAATTGCTCAGTGTCAGCGTCTGTAGGTCCCCCCCTCTCTGCAACAGGGCCTGCCCCACTGTCTCCTCAGAGCTTTAGTGGCCAACAGTCAAACCGGGCTCTGTGGACACTGCAGTGTTGGATGGCTCGAGATGCGGATGTGGCTGCTGTACATAAGCCAACAACACACAAACGCTGTGTACGCAGCGAACACCCGCACACACCACAATGCGGGGTTTCACAGTGGTATGGTTCATTAAAGCTGGCAGGAAACATCAGGGTGTGCCATAGATATGATTAGTGTGACTGGACTTTTTTTTAAATCTGTAGTTACCATATACGTCTATGTAATTTTCTATATTTTAAAAGTGCTCTGATGTGTGTAAAACATTCAACAAAATCCACAGAACTAATTTAACATATATTCTATTTGTTGCCAGAAAAAAAGGTTTTGTCTGATCCTGATCTGACCCTTCTTCTCTTTATTTTAGGGAAATGAAGCCAGTTACCCCCTGGAGATGTGCTCACATTGTAAGTATCTGTAGTGTGGGTTTTTATACGTTGTGTGTGTGTGTGTGTATGTGTATGTATATGTATATATATATATATATAATGTGTATGTATGTGTGTGTATATGTTCTTTATAATATTCATATAACAAGACTATTATCATTTTAACGATGTTATGTAAAATAGATTGAAATGAATGGAGTTCATAGGCGGCTTAAAGAGTTTTAAAGGTGATGGTTATTGAACCTCATCTTTTTTGAAAAGACATTGTAATTGTGATCACAGCGGTAACATGCATGGATGGTTGACGTGTTTGAGCGATTGAGCACTCAAGTGGAGAGCTGGGGGATTGACTCTTTCTCCACTTCCTTAACCTTCCCCACCTGATGGTGAATCAACATATTACTGCTCTGCTTTAGTTGAAGACTCCTCAGAGATGCTCTTGTGAATATTACGTTTACAGTCCTGTGGACATTGCCCTCACTGTGTGTAGTGTGTAGTGAATATCATCTCTGTGCTGCTCACTTACTCAAGCTGGTGTCGCGTGGATCAAAATGTCATATCCTGTTAGGGCAGGTCTGCACACAAGTGTAACTGTACACCTCAGCTGCACTACACATTGTAGTAGTGTGTGTAGTTCTGTGGACAGCAGGACCTTGGCCTGTCAGGCCTTTGTACCATTCCTCTGTAAGGATTAGCCCTCATGGTCACGGGGTTTGGATGACCCTCAGCAGATCAGTAACTTTAACTTTAATTATGTCTGTCTGTTTGTCCTAGTGGAGGCCAGTAGTCTACACTTCCACTACACTATCCAGAAAGAATCATTGCAATCTTTTTAATCCTATTGATCAGAATTTGAAGGATAAATATTAAATGTATTTCCATTTTCTTTACCTTTGAGTATTCAATAGTCTTTTTACAGAAGTCTGCTGCAGCTCTCTTTATTTAAGTCTGTGCCCTTCGCTAACACAGCAGCTGTTAGGCTCATCAAGTTCTTGGACAGGCAGGGCACTGGCTGAAGAAATGAGCTCTAACTTACTAGTCAGAGAGGAGCTCTGCTGCACATCAAGATTTTAATCCCAAGACGGAAACTGACAGAGCTGGATGTTATCATTGAAAATGAGATATTACTCAAGTAAAATGTGGTACGGTTTAAGTACATGGGCTCACAGAGACTCACAACTGTGTTGTTCGAAAATGTTAATAGCATAAATATGCTATTAATGTGTTAGTCTTATGCCTCACTCTTTACATAGAGCTGAATTAGCCCAACACAGCAGCTGAAACCACTGTAGCTGTGTCTACAACACCCAAAATAAATGTCGGGTGGCATGTTGGAGTTCCTTGTTGCTAGGGGTTTCCCTGCGGGCGGGGGCCAGGTCTGCCGGTGCGGGGGGAGGGGGGAGTCGGGGGTTTTCTCATGACGGCATGACTATAAATACACAGCGTCAGCGCTGCTGTCTCAGTCGTCTGCTTGGCCCATGTTTCAAAGATGAACATTATCGGGGTAGCCAGACCAATCGCCCAAATACTCTGATTGTTGTGTTGTGCACACAGCATTCTCCTGCTGCCAGCCGTCTGAGTGGGATAAGACTAACTACTGACAACTTTTTTTTCTTTTTATCAAACAGCATTTATTCTCTTTTTTTTTTTTTTTTTTTTCTAGCTGTCGGGGTTGAAATTTTTAAGATGCTATTTTGACCCCGTCTGCCCTGTTTCAGGCTATGGCGCATTTTCAGTGCTCTCTGCGCTCCACTGCACCATTGCCTCAGAACAGCTCCATTATGCTAATTGAAGCGGTGTCTTGTGTCAAACTTGTGTGATTACTGAGCATGTAACCTTCTCGTGTTTGTCCACCCTCACACCTTATCTTGTGTGTTTGGTGTGCTATATACAGCCGGTCCTTGGCCGCAGTTATCGCTAACATGCCGACTGCATTTTGCTCGATGTGGAACTGTCTACCCCGGTGGCCTCAGTTCAGGTTAGCAGTGTTAATACAGTCACATGGGTGCACTAATGTGCAGCTGAGCCATGCTTAAGAGGACAAATTCATTAATGACATTTTAGGAACATTGTGTTTCATAATTGAACACAAATTGGGCGGAAATGTTTTGCACTTAGCAGATTTTTTATTCACAGCCTTTCATGGAGCACACGCCGGCTGTCACAATAGCATAGGTCTGTTGTGTTTCAAAATCTAGGCCATCGGCAAAGCATTTATTTGCTTGAACTAAATTCATATTAAAAAACAACTCTAATTTCTCCAGTATAATGAAGTTTTGAATATATTCCAGACAGTTAATAAAGGAATAAACAAGTGCAATATTACCAGCTCCAAACATGTTACACTTGAAGTAAACAGTCAGAAAATGCGATTTTGTGGTGCAAGCAAATGCATTTAACAAAACGGATATAAATCACATGACACTAAGATAGTGACCGTTTGCTTATTACATGACATTTAGTTTTCACAGTTGAATTCTGGTGTGTTGCATTAGTGTATACATCTTGTGATCGTCAGATTTGTGTGAATGTGTGTGTGTGTGTGTGTGTGTGTGTGTGTGTGTGTGCATATGTGGGCTATTTGTGGGGCTAACTCATTCCTGTTGCCTAGTAACACAGTTGAGGGTGCATGCGGCCATGGTGGACGTTTGTGTGTGTGTGTGTGTGTGTGTGTGTGTGTGTTGCACCCGTCAGTGAAGTATATGAGATTATCATAATCATCTCACAGTTACATTGGGTCTTCCTCAGAGCCGCTCATTAGCATAACAGTGTGAGGAGCCTCTACAAGTGTGCAACACAACAGTTTTTTTTGACAGCATCTATCGATTTAGTCAAATGTGCGTATTGCTTTTAAGGCACAATATCCTCATTGGTGATGTACCAATATAACAATTCTATAGATGCCGATTTGGATGTTTGGATGATGTTGGTTACAATATTTAGTTTCCAATATTTTAATACAAAGGAAAATAAATTCCTCATAGGGATATATGCTGTAAAATGTATTTATTAAGCCATAAATAGAAACGCTTTTTGCTCTGTTGAGCCTGATATCGACTGGCTTTTCTGTTTCTAAAATGTAAAATATAGACTATGTGGAATGGGTTGGTTTCTAAATATTAGCTGGCTTTTAAGTGTATCCTTTTTGCACAAAAGGTTAACGTCAGCCATCTTCATAGGCCAATTCTGATATCAGACAACATTGTGAATATCGTACGATACCAATATTGAGTTGATATATTGCTGCATCTCTAATTATAGTGGTACCAAATATGTCTAATGTTTTGCACATTACCTCTAATGTTGGAGCTATAAACTTGACTATTTCAGTTTGTAGCATATTCAATACTACTGACCCTGCCTGTCATCCAAACTGGCTCTTTCCTGTGTTAAAAGCATGTATCCTCCATCAGAGCACAGAGAGCAGCATTCATCTGGGAGCATGTCTGCCTGTGAAGCTGGCAGACGCGGACTTGTTGGTTTGACAGCGAGAAGGGGACTCAGACTGTGTGTGTGAGAAAGCTGCTGTCCTCTTCTAGCATGAATAATACATGTACCTACTCACTTGGCAGCACCATACAAGAACAGTTATGGGCACTCTGTTCAGATGTGAGCGGCCGGTTGGATGTGCCAGTGAGTGTTGCATTGATCAGGATGAGTTTTTGGTTTTACCTTTGTGCTTCCCTTTGACAAGTAACTATACAAGTCTCTGTTGCTGAGAAATGTTAGAATTATTAAATATAAAGCAGGGACACTCGGGGTACTTCTATTGGTACTTGGGAGTAGGGGTGGGCAGTGGTTGCACTACAGTTAATTATCATTTTGAATGAAATTTAAAATGTTGAATATTGCATATCATCCATTTCTGTGAACATTTTTAGTCGCACACATTTTCACAAAAATTCAGATGAAATGTTGTCCTTTTTTACATTTTCTGTAAAGTTAGTGGGATGTTACTTAACGTCTTTAGATTCTCACCCTTAATATATTCACACTCTTATTATGAAGTAGCATCACACTTTTCTTGCACACCTGTAATAGTGCCCTGCTCTTTTGTTGACAACTGCATTTCAATGACAAATTAATCTGCCAATAAAAAATAAAGTGCCAGTCCAGTTGTTTACGCCCACACACAGAAAATGCAGGCTTTGTTTAATTTTTATGGATGTCTCACAGACTCTCTTGTAATAAATTCTCAAAAGCATTACATGCAGTGGACTGAAAAGTGTCGTCCAGGCTGGTGTCATCTGCCATAAACAGGAAACGGGAGGCGGATGATAAGGAAGTGTTTTGTGTCAAAGGACAGCCTCTGCACTGGCACCAATGGACACGGATACTGTTTAAATGAATATGTTCATCAGGAGCTGGCAGGGTTTTATAATCAAGCATGAAGAGGATGGCTATTGAGCAATACGCACATATGTCTAATGATTGTTTTCTAAATTACCATAGTATCTCCCTATCTTCAAACATGCCAATACAATACAATGCAAGTTAGCAGACAGCAAAATCTTCTTGGACACATTTTTTTTCATTAGCAAAACTGACTTAAGTATTAAATCTTGAAATATGAAGTAAATATGACAGAAATCCAAACTATTCCTGATAACTCATCTAATTATGAAAAGGAAACCTTCCTGAGGTTTACCAGCTGTTCTTCCAAAAACCTGTGCCTGTCAATGTTTATCATCAACCCTATCAACATGGCCACCAAATACCACAAATCATTATAAAACAATGTGGGTATTGCATTGTATGTATTTCCAAAGCCTGGTTAGAGACAATTTTCTTCTGTATTTGCAGATTCATAAAGTCATTTTTGTTTATTGGCGACATACTAACGTAGCCTGTAAATGTGTCGGGCCACTATTAGTTTATCAACGTCAGCAGTGGGATTGATGGTGTTTGATGCATAGTGCTTACCAGTATGCAACTAGCAGAAAGAACGTGGTATAAATAAACTGTCAAGTGGGACATTGTATCTTTTTATTATAACTACTAAACGTTGTAGGTGTAAAATTAGCCCTTTTATTGCTCTTGATAAAGTGCCCCAATTCTTCTTTATATTCCTTATGCTCCTCTTGTTGACTTCTCTGTCCCTCTCTCTCACCCCAGTCCCTTGACACACTGTGATTACTGGCTGAACTGATGTAGCACAGCATGTCCGAAACCTTGAAACCTGAAACACAACCCTCCCCTGACACTTATTCTGTTTGCTTTATCGCTTCACAAGTGGAAGACGCTTCAACTTGACACCAGTGACCAGTTCATGCAATTGCCCTGTGTAATAAAAGATATAATCACTTTGATGAGTTGTTTCTGTTCTTTTTGAAACTGAAATTGTACATTACACATAGTTAGATGCTACTTGTCAAAGAAGTATATCCAAACAAAAATCCACAATATTGATACTGACCATTTTTAAATAAAATAAATAAAACATGCACCTACTGCTAATCAAGGAGACTTAATGCCAGATTTGTTTCATGTTGATAGGCCCAATAATTGTGTGATTATTATAAAACATTTTGACACTTTAGCAGGACATACTGCTTCCATTGACCTTTTACCAGCTCAATCTCCCACAATGTAGACCTTGAGAATGTTGTAAAAGCCTTGGTACCATCATAGTTTCCATCATGTATCTGACATATCCTTATCTTCCCCTTGTCTTGTCTTCATATCATAATGGTTAATAAACTGATGAGAACTGGTCTGAACCGAACACCGCTATAAATCCCTATTGTCCTATTCTCACTGTTAGTTAAGATTAATAGATAGCCAGTGTTATTTAGTATCCCAGATTAGATGCTTTGAGTAGTAGATGTTGGTTGGCTAATGGGATCACCTGACTGTGTGTGAATGAGCTTATAGTCTAATTAACAACCTGCTATGGTATTGCTGGCCATTGTTAGTGCCTACAGCAGAAGGATAGCTAGTTTCTTATGGCGCAAGAACAGAAATGCTGTAAGTTGGATTTTAATTAAATTATTGGCTAATATTTGCTGGTTGCTTTGTCATTTTTATGGTAGCAGTGTTTGATAAATTTGGGCCCTGGAGGCTTTTAGCAGATTAGAGCTCACATATGTCCAGTAAGTATTGTTCTTGACAATACTAAATTAAATTACTATGGTTTATTAATGTCAACAAAAAAGTTATATGCTTGTCCATTGTGACTGGAAGATCCCAGTGTGTGTCACATAGAGGTGTCAGCTTATATAATGTACTGCATTATTACATTGTCTAATTTTTCTCTCTCATTTTTCTTCTTTGTCTTTGTTTCTAGTCGATGCTGATGAGATTAAGAGGCTAGGGAAGAGGTTTAAGAAACTCGACCTAGATAACTCGGGCTCTCTCAGCGTGGAGGAGTTCATGTCACTGCCCGAGCTGCAACAGAACCCGCTGGTGCAAAGGGTTATTGACATATTCGACACTGATGGGAACGGAGAGGTGGACTTTAAAGGTATGTACTGCACTCAGCCAAGTACAGGTGCCCACTCAAGCCATTTTTAACGTGTGATTAAATTATGTTGGTTGTATGTTTTAGAGCTTTTTACAGGATTTCAGAGCACTAAGTAAGGACAGTCTCTTAGCAGTGGGGTCTTGATAATGGTAATCATTATTACCATTAACAAAAAGAGAGTATGACACGCATAAATAAAAAAGACAGCTTGATAAATAAACTCTTTTCATTTCAGTTAAGACACAATGCTACATAAAACAAAATGGCACTTATCAATGAATAATTACGATCTCACACAATCCAGAAAAACAACCAAACCGTTGTTGGAATGTTGCAACAGGCATTGGTCGTCTCTATTGAAATGCCAGGCATGTTTAAACAAGCTCACCTTTTGAAGGGACTCCTTCAGCAAATACTTTCTTGAAGAGAAAACCAAACATGAGTGGTAGTTAATTGTTTATGTGGTTTTGAACAGGTTCAGAGATAAGGCTCATGATGTTTCAGAAATCATTCAAATCAAAGCATCAGTGGCTGAAGATGGTTTATGATTGACACTGGTTTAATCATTCATATTTAATGTGTCCTTGATATTTTTTCTCTGCAGAATTTATTGAGGGAGTCTCACAGTTTAGTGTCAAAGGGGACAAGGAGCAGAAGCTTCGATGTAAGTACAATTGTTGCTTAGTATCTACTCATTAAATAATGGTGCTTAGTGTCTTCTGTTGCAACTTTTACTGCTATGCTAATTTCACTTTACCTGTATGTAAACCATTCAGTACAGTTAAATAATTCCAGTGGCTGTGCTTCACAGTTGCTTTCAGGATTTATGACATGGACAAAGATGGCTACATCTCCAACGGGGAGCTCTTCCAGGTTCTGAAGATGATGGTAGGCAACAACCTGAAGGACACGCAGCTCCAGCAGATTGTGGACAAGACCATAATAAACGCAGACAAGGATGGAGACGGCAGGATATCCTTTGAAGAGTTCTGTGCAGTAAGTTCAGCTTCTTCTGGGGTAACTGGGAGAAAGTGATTTCTTATTCTACTTTGGCGGGGTTTTTTAAGACCGTTACGTAAATAATGGCTTACACAATTGTAAAATAAGCAGCTATTGGAAAGTGGATTTTTGGTAAAGGAGTCTGAAAAGGTGTGGGAAGTGCATTTGAGATAAGAGTGCAGTTATTTCAGGCAGAGCTGAGGTGAAGATGGTTAATAGATTTCTTTACAGAGATAAATTCTCAGCCTGCGGTAGTAATATTATCATTGATATTGTCATAGAGCTGCAGTGCTTTCACTGCACTGACTGCAGAGACCACCTCATTAATTTAAATGTTAAGCTGGTGTTGGGGTACTTATAAATTCAGTTAAATAAGTTTAACTGTGAATGTCTGAATTTTGTATTGCTCATGTATGCGCCAGTGGGATTCTTAATGAAATTTGATCTTGGAAATCCACAACTTTGAATGCAGGAGACTGTTGCACAAGGTTTAAACTTGGTGATCTATAGGTGAGCCACAGGGCAAAGAGGCATGTCGAGTGTGAGCAGAGTTTTAATTTTACTCAAGTAAAATTAAGCAATGTGTCCACTGTGTGTCTGTCTATGTGATGTGTGTTTATTGTGTGGCATGAGAACCCTTATTCCAAGACAATAAAGACTTATCTTATTTACTTAAGGGTAGAAAAGTTCGATTTGAGCATAATATCAGATTATTTGTTTAATTTAGTTATAATCGGGCAAGAAATAATAAACATACATTGATATTTCGAAAAGATAAACTAAAAAAGTAAATAATATTTTGGAAACTTGTTCCTCATGATCTCACATTTCCCACAATATAAAGCCATTCTTACATAACACACAAAGGAAGGTAAATGTACTCTTACTCTTTCTAGATTTCTAAAATGTTTCTTGAGTTAAGAGTACTGTTACTTCTAAACTTTGCTCAAGTAAAAGTAAAAAGTATTGTGCAGTAAAGCTACTCCTAGAAGTACAATTTATTCCAAACTCTTTTACTCTAAAGTAAACTGTGAGTAAATGTGACTGATCACTACCCACCTCTGAGTGTGAGCTGCACTTTTATTTAGCTTATTGTTAAGTGTTTTTGTAATTTGTTATTCACATGACATTTTCTGAATTTAAAATGTAAAGAATATGCAAATCAAGCCTGAATGGTTTGCTTTTTGTGTACTCAATTATCTGTGTTATGTGAGGATACATGGGCTTAATTGTTTTCCTAATGATTTGTGCATCCACTTAGAGATCAAAGAGGTGAGTGCAGCAGTGTTCTCTTGTTGAAATCCATCATTATCTCTTTTATGGGAGCTCAGAGGAAGCAGTGTCACCCACAGAGTTGTCCCTAAATCAAAGAGAACGCTGACACAGACAGGGCTGTGTCTCCAGAGCCCTGAACTAAAAAGCTGCTCGTTGTCTTGTTCTTCTGGGAGGGTATTTTCAGGATGGCACAGGAGACCATTGGATCCTGTTTTAACAAAGCTCTACTGCTCAGGCACTTTGAAGTGGCTGACATAATTTGGGTCATTCATCCCTGATAGGAGCACAGTAAAGAGGGATGCTGCATTTGTCATCAGGAACACATTGGTGCCAGTGACACTACATTACTACTATACTATAATATGTATTCCTTTTACAGGTGGTGGGAGGTCTCGATATACACAAAAAGATGGTGGTGGATGTGTGAGCGCCTGTGCTCACTTCATCCCCGCCCCTTCCTCCTCGACACTCGCTTTCTCCACCGTCTCTGAAGATCTGCTCAAGACGTCCGGCAAAACGCTCTATGTAACTCAATGAAAGTATTCTCTCTCGTTCTTTCTTATTTCTCTGTGAAGCCACTTTTTTTCTTTCAGACAAAACCACAGGCCTCGCGAAGCCAACTTTGAAGTGTTATTGGACTGTAAATCCTCTCAATAACCCGGTCGTAGCACTTTAAGAGACTGAAGGACATCTATTTGTCTGTTTGCTGGAGCATCTCTGACTTTGGATGAGGGAGAAAGTGGGGGGGAAAGGGGGCTCAGTGAAGAGGCTGGTTGGCTTGTTCATATTTCATCCTTTCTTTTTTGTTAATTGTTATTTTTGATATTTATTTTTGTTGTCTTTTATAAAGAAGAAAAAATAAGTATATCTGTGGTTGTCTCGTGAGGGGGAGTGTATAGTAAATCAACACTTGACTTACAGTGCAACTAGAAAGTAGGGTATGAAGTGCCAACCAGAACATATCCAAAAAAAGTAATTACCCATCATCACCGCTGACAACACTTCCAACTGTCAACAATACATGCTAAACTAAATTTTCATTTTCTGACATTACGGTTATGTTTTTACCTGAGCAGTCTGGAGTAGAACAGTCAAGCTTCCAGTCACACACATACACAAAGCAACTCCATATTAGGTTATTTTTTTGTAATAAGTTTGATAGTTTTATTTATACGTAAAACGTGTTTATATTGTTGGAGATTATCCTTGTTTGTTGTCATGGATTTATAGATAGATATGCCAAGAAAATGTCTTTCCAAAATAATTTGTGGCTGCATTACTGATTTACATGGTTTACTTGTGTTTGAAGCATTTTGCATTTGTGCATTCACAAGACAATCTTTAGTAATGAACATAGCTCTGCAATTTAATTCACTAATTCTAGGCTTGAAATGATTTTTTTTTTAATGCTAAATAAAAAGCAGGTGCTGGATGATGTGGACTTGGCTAAGAACTTAAAAAATGTGTGAATATTACACTGTTTGTGCAAGTATATAGCAATTTAAGAGATTTTTCTGCAGGCAGCGGTTTTGTTTTGTTTTTTAAACCAGTTTGCATTTGCTTTAATGAGCCTTTCTGAATTCATACGTACTTACATCTCTCAGTCCAAAGCAGGATGGTACAGTTTTCTTTAGAGCAGCAGAAAGACCTAATTCTAACACGTTGGCATGATCAGTGTGCAGTGGGATAGACTGTATATTTTTTCATTTATTTTTTGTGTACATTTCAAAAGTTGGCTTCTTCTCCCACTTATATTCTGTCACAATCACCATATTTCCTCCCCCATCCCACTACAACATACAGGGAGAAACATGACTTTAACCAAATTTTGATTTAGACGGAAAAATGCTTCCTACTCTAAATGACATGGGATAGCTTTTTGTTTTGCTGTAGAGGCTGACAGCTGGTGCGAACAGAGTTTTTCAGTCTGAGATATGAATCTGGAGTGCCCTGTTGTCCCTTATCCCAAAGCTCTGCACGGCTTGGGCCTCCCTGTGCTTGCATGACATGGAAATATATTTTTTGTTGTGCATGTAGATCAATTTTTGAAATAATCCTCTTGTTTACACATGAATGGTGATGTTAATATATTTAAAAAATTAATGGTATACAATTATGGATGTTGCCAAACTTTGGTAAATGTACACATATTATGAGAGGTAATCCAAATGAAATGAACTACATGTAACTTTTTGTATTTTAACCGGGTCAGCGAGATGCTTCTATTCCAGTAAAGTTGCATATCTGATCCTGTCTCAAACTGCCACACACTGTACTCTGCTTAAAGGGGAAATTTGATGTTTTATTTGTCTTTCTTTTGTATATAAGTATTTGTTAAATGCAGTTCTGGCTCTCTGTTCTCTGTATAGTTCAGACCGCGCTTTAGTTTGTAAGTGCTACTTTTTTCGAAGGGACTTGGGTTCTTTTTAGTTTGTGTGGGGAATATATGAACAATTTTCAGTTTGAGAACCTTTTATTTTCCTTTTTCTGCATGCTGCATCTTATGCTGTGGGACTGTTGGAAACTTGATACTGTATGAAAACTAAAAATTTAAATAAACTTTGAAATGTTGAAAGTATTAGGTTTGTCAAATATTTTCATTGTTCCTGTGTCTGAAAGACCAACTCACATTAACAGGGATAGATTTATTTACATATTTCCTGTTGCCCATAGTGTAAATACATACAGTATATTACAGCAATTTAATCATTTGCATTGTCGGGTTCGCAAACAAGCCAACTTTAGGAATGAAATCTTTGCATAGGGCCCAGAAAGAGTGTCATCAATAGCTTTAACCATCTTCACAGATGACAAATCTATCAATGAGGAAGAAACCTACATAGACAGTAGCAAATACATGTTCAGAATCGCTCTGCTGTCCTGCTGGCCACCACTCTGATATTGCCATAGACCTTTGAAGGTGGACTTCCTGTGGGGGACAAAGTGTTTAAAGGTCATTCCTCACCACTTCACACTGATTCAAAGAGTCCAGGCTTCAAATACATTTGTAATAGAAAATCTTACCTAATATTAAGTTACATATGGCTGTCCTGGCCATTTTGATATTTTGAAAGGACCCCAATATGTGAACTTTTCTGTAAAAGTGAAAACAAAAATTAGAAACCAGTTTATCTGTGGGAAGCATCAAACAAGCTATTGTATATTGTTTATTTGCTAACTGAAATATCCACAGTGACTTACACAAACACACATTTGAATACAACTTTAGATTACAAGCACACAATACTTACGTGTCAGCTAAAACTATACGAGTCTTTGTGACATTTTCAATAGTGAACTTTGTTTTCCCTCCTTTCCCAGCTATTCTGCCAATAGCTCGAGATAAATGGTCTCCCTTCAGAGGTTTTACTGCAAAACAGTTGTTTTGTTTTAAGAGTCTTGTAGATGAATGTCACGGTACTTTGAGCAATCAAATAAAACTGGAATATTACCATCTGTGACATCAAAGCTTTCTAGGAAAAGTTCATCTAATCTGATGAGAGCTAAGGCATCCTGCAGAGAAACAAACAACTACAATTATTAACTGTCAATCATCACGCACTGCTGATGTGGGCTGAAACAAATACATTTTCACCATTATTCTGGAGTAAACTTACTTCAACTTGGAATCCTAGAACAAATGCCTTGACAAAATCTGATGCTTTTGTCAGTGCACCAATGTCCTGTGTTTCTTTGCATGTCTGTAAATAATACATAAACAAACACCATTTGTTATAACATTTAATTAATACATAGCCCACTCAATAACAGTATTTAACTCACTTTGATTTCAACATTTCTAGTTTTCAAGTTGAATCTGACTTGCAGCTGTAGGTTTTCAACAATAGGAGTGAAAATCTTGAGCCAGTTATCCTTCAGAGGGGTGTATCTGTGAGCTGGCACTGCAATTTTGCGCATCTCATCTGGACCCTGAAACATACAGTCAGCAACTGGATTTTAATTTCAAAGAGAACAAAGCTACTTCGTATGGGCTTTACTTAATACCGCTTCACTATAATACAGTTTTTCTTGTTAAGATTTTAATAACAAAATAACAAGACATTTTCTACTTACAAACATACACATATTATGTTCAAGTATTGCTATACATTGGAATATACAGAGTTTGAATAAAATTTAGTTCAATTTAGTTATAATTATGTGCAATCCAACATTTAAAATTTACAAAGTCAGAATAGGTTTCAGATTTCAGTACAATCTACGCTCTAGTTTATTTGTTAAAAGGACATGGTGCGCAAGCGCAGTAACCCTTTACCAGGCTTGACCCTTCAGTTTCTTTATATAGTTGTGTAATAGTGTGATATTAAAGACTGAGACTGAGATATTCTGAGAGATACGTTAATCCTCAAAGTCTTTACCCTTAGCTGGTCGCCAGAAATGGGTGGAAACTGCGGTCGCTTGCTTGCCACGGCTTCTGCTGTGTCCATATCTGCTCCATCTTGTTCTCGTTTACGTTTCTGGGTCTTTTTAGACTTTACTTTAGTGAAAGAGTCAGATTCATCCTTATTTTCCGTGACAGCGGTACTCTCACAGGTTAAGTTATTAGCAGTATCCATCGAGAGGTTTGATTTAATTTAATAAAAACACAGAATGTGAAGGTATACTGTAAATGCGAGGAGCATGAGGATCCTCGTGCAACGAAAAGGACCAAACTAGCGCCTGTGTTGCCGCCTGTTTAGTGGACATTGTAAAATGTAAAATAATTATGTATCTAAAAAATATATGGTCCTCGATATGTATATTAATGTAAGTTATCGGGTTTTTTGGGGGGCTTTGTCGTCTTAAATTTGTTAAGTATTTACATCAGCTTTGACTTTTTGTAAGGCACATCCAAGGACAGCCCTAAGTGGAGCTGGTGGGGCATTTAGACGTCATGAGTTTGGACTGTCGGATTTGGCAGTGAATTGCTGCAAACGTTTACTTAGTTCTTTAGCAATTCTTGTGACCATCTAGTAATAATACAGTATGTCATCTCCGCTGGCGAAACCACAGATAATAGCGCATATACAGAAAAGCTTGAACTACACTGTTTTTGACACCAAATGGATTCCGTGCAGCGCCAAATTCGTCTGTTTAGGGAACTTTGCCAGAGGAACTGGTGTAATGCAGATATACGAAGTACAACAAGGAGAGGCTCAGCTTGTGAAGGAGGTAATGAGAAATCTATATACGTCTCTTTTTGCGTTTGTCATTTTTGTGGCTTTTCTCAAACTGGGTTTCCAAAATGTTTGTTGAAACAATTAGCTAAAATGTCTAACACTACTAGTTCAGTTCAGTTTGTAGAAAGTTTCTGTTTAGGCTCGTCTCCATAGCAACGGGAACCCGAAACATCCACGGCCCTTTTCTTTTGGCGTCGTTATGTGGAAAGGATAGTGTAATTTTCTCATTCAATTTAGTGGCAATTTCAGAGAACTTTCTCGAACAACTACCCAATGCAGTTGCTGCTTATATCAATTGTTCACCAAACCCAACATTTTCATATAGGCTACTAATGTGAGATTGTAAACACAAGCTACCAAAATAATACAGTTGTTTTAATATGATATAGTATATGTTTTTCCTCTACCTTACCCTTTCCAGGTAGAGAAACCTAAGCCTATCAAATGTGGCACTTTCGGGGCCACCACACTTCAGCAAAGACACATAGCAACTGGAGATTTTGATGGAAATCTAAATATATGGTATACCTAACCTATGAACATACAGTGAAGAAAACAAGTATTTGAACACCTTGCTATTTTGCTATTTCTCCCACTTAGAAGTCATGAAGGGGTCTGAAATTTTCATCGTAGGTGCATGTCCACTGTGAGAGAG